>SEYY01000963.1:168893-176393 GCA_009176605.1 Armadillidium nasatum
GCAGTTGCTTTGGTCCACTCCCTCTAGCTCCTGTAAGCTATATAAGATCAAGCCCGGTATATTTGACGCCTTCCTCCTGCAACAGTAACCGTTTGCAGGAGATTCCTCTGGCTCGTCTACTCATCGGCCATACGTCCCTCACCCATAGTTATCTTATGTCGCATGACCCTCCTCCAAAATGCAGATTTTGTAGCCGTGACATTGTGTTATCAGTTCACCACATTTTCCTTCAGTGTCCCTTTTTATGGATACTGCGTTGACAGCTTTTTCCTCTCCTTAACTCTGTTCCTCCAGATCTTCAGATGTTATGCTTTGGTTAACTTTCTTTCTCGATCGACGTTGATCCACCTGATATTATATCTTAATTTTGATTATTGACATTTGTTTTACTTCGCCCCTGGTTCAGTTTTCCTACCAGTAATAGCCAATTTCGAGCGCTAGGGCAACCGTATACACGTTATTTCGTAAAAAAAAAAAAAAAAAAAAATATATATATATTATATATATATATATATATATATTATAATATATATATATATATATATATATATATTATATATATATAATATATATATATATATATATATATATATATATATATATATAATATTATATTTATTTTAACGGTTCTCTGACTGAAATATGCGTGTTATGAAAGAGTTATAGAAACTTGCTTTCAACTGAATAATTGAAGAGGAGAATGAGGTAACTTAGACTATGGGAAAAAAATTGTTTTGGTTAAATTGAATTGTTAAAGAATATGAGAGAACTGAAGCATGAAATATAGGATGGATGAAGATATAAATATTTTTTTAATTTTGGCAAGTTTGGATTGCCATTGCATAATGCAATATACATGATACTTAATTAATATAATTAATTTATTTAGTATGTAAATGTTACATAGATAATTTTATTTCTATTTTTTGAATGATTAATAAAAATAGTTTTATTTAAAAGAATTGTTGGGATGAAATTAAATAAAAATGTTTAATGTTTGCTTTTTAATTATATTCCTTTTTTTTCAATCTTTAAGAATTTTAATAATGCTTATTAAGAGTTTACCTTTTCTTAGCATCAATATTACTACAACCTCCTTCCCGATTTCTAAAACTTTGTCCATTTTCATGTTTTGAAATTTTGCTATCACCTTTTGATTAGGAATGGGTAACAGCGCTACATAAAGTAAACAGTGTAATTAGATACCTTACAGTTTGAGCGTTCAAAATCATACTGTCACATTTGTTCACTTTATCTTCGCATTTTTTAAGTCTTAATTCGTAATTAATTTTTTTTTTTTTTTTACTTCTTCGTTGATTTGAAATGAAATGAAATATTGATGGCCAATCTTTTGTTGGGATCTTGAAAACAAATTCCATCACAATATGTGATCTTGTAATGCTGATATAGTTAATTATTGCACGATTTTGACCTTCAAACAACAGTTTATAAAACTAGTAGCAGATAAACTGAGTCGTACAATGACTTTTTCGGATAAAGTCTATTTGCAAATATTTCACTTATCTTAATACATTAATAATAATAAAGATGCCGATTAGAAGTAAAGCTCACAATGCCTCATTTGGTCAGCTGACATCCTTTCCAACCTTTACGATCCCTTCGAAGGCTGATGTCTTTCGACATTACTTATTTGTAAAGAATAGAGAAGAAATAAAATTGAAGGGCACAACAACTGCAAAAGAATGTTAGAGAATAGTAGCAAAATATGTCGAACACATTTGGAATGTGTTTTCATTTCTTTATATATCGTTCGAAGCAATTGCTATGAAAGTTGAACGCTTGATAATGTCAGCTACCAAACAATAAAGTTCCAATCAAACAAAGAAATAACATTTTTATGGAAAAGCTTATGACATTTGATAAGAAAATCAGCAGAACTGATTGTAGATGTAATATTCGAATTTCAATGATCGAGTAGGAATCGTTTGTAGCATGGACAAAAACAAAGAATTAACCAGCTTGGTGAAATAGATAGGGTCACTACTGCAGCAAGAAAAATAACTCGTGAAAGAAATGAAAACCTTGAATGTGCGAAAATGTCATGTAGTGGTTTTGCTAGTAGTTCTGCATATAGTAACTGATTCTTCTGACGACATTCACGAAAATATTGAAAGTGAGACAAGTGATTCATCTTTTCTTCCAGATTTCAAATTACGAGAAAACAATCAAAACAGATTTACATATGATAAATTGTCTGTGACAGCAGAGATACCGCGTAAGTAATATAAGCTCTTCTCAAAGGAGGAAGTATGTGACGAGAGAATTCGGAAGAGCAGTGTCCGTTGTAATAGCGATAGTATAGAGATTGACACAACAATTCGACGGGAAGAAACAGATTGCAGAGAGTTAGTAAGAGCAGGAGAATTGATGAGACGAAAAGCCCTAGACTCCACCTTTTCGAGAAGAGCTGTATGTGTGGAACTGCCCTTGATGTGTGACGCATACTCCATACAGGGACGAATAACACCCCTATACAGAGCTAGCAACTGGGGTGGCGTAAAAAAAAACAACGAAGGCGCCTCAGAACACCCAACCTTTTAGAAGCTTGTTTAGAAAGAGAAATAATGTGATCTTTCCAAGAAAGATCACGAGAAAAAGAAACACAGAAAATATTGAGGACAGATAAAGGTTTGAGTTGTATGGAAGATTGTGTCAAGTAGAAAGAGGAATGGAGTTTTTTGAGGCATTGAAAACGACCATGTTTTCCCTGCCCCAATTTGAAATACGAGAAAGATCAGAGGTCAGTTGCTCTAAGGCTATCCTTCTTGAATCTATCAACTGCTGTTGGGATGGACGTCTTTCAAATTGAAAGGAGTAATGAAGGGTGGAGTTATCGGCATAGGAGTGTATAGGAGACGAAGTAACAGAGAGAAGATCATTGATGAAAATTAGAAAAAGACTTGGAGATAGAACAGATCCTTGAGGAACACCATTATTTATAGATTTATAGGTAGAACGGTGGCCGTCTACAACAGCTGCTACAGAACGACTGGAAAGGAAATTAGAGAGAAGGATAGATTTCGAAAGAGGGAAGTTTGGAAATCAAAGCTTTGTGCCAGACTCTATCGAAGGTTTTCGATATGTCCAGCGCCACAGCAAAAGACTCACCGAAACCCCGAAAAGTGGAGGACCAAGAGTCGGAAAGTAGGGAAAGAAGATCACCAGTAGAAAGTTCTTTACGAAAGCCATACTGGCGATCAGAGATAAGATTAGAAGAATTGAGATGTTTTCAAATCTTCCTGTTAAGGATAGATTCGAAAACCTTAGAAAGAACGGAGGTTAAAGAAATAGGACGATAGTTAAAGGGTTGAGAGGGATCCCCTTCTTCGGTACAGGTTGAATGAGCGCACGTTTCCAGCAAGAAGGGAAGGTCGAAGTAGAAAGACATAGACGAAAAAGTTTACCAAGGTAGGATGCAAGCTCGGAAGCACAAGTTTTGAGAACCGCAGGAGGAATACCATCAGAACCATACGCCTTCTTAATGTTAAGCTGAGAGAGAGCAGAAATGACATCTTTAGAAGAAATTACAATGTTAGGCATAAATAAGTTGGAGGGGATTGAAGGAGGAGGAATAGTTCCGGAATCGTCTAAGGTAGAGTTAGAAGCAAAAGTTTGAGCGAAGAGTTCAGCTTTAGTAGAAAGTAAAATGGTAGTTGTACCATCATAAGAAACTAGATTACGGAAAAAGGAAGAAGCAAAGTTAGAATTGACATTTTTTGCAAAAGGCCAGAAAGGGCGAGAGGAATATTAACGAGAAAGATTTTTTGTACTTGCTGCGGAGAAAAGTTTTTTGATATCTCGAAGAATAGATTTTGCATGATTCCGGGATGGAATATAAATTTAATGAGTTTCAGGAGTTTGAAAACGAGACGTCGGTAATCTCTGAATCCAGCATCCCTTCGGCTGATATCGCGAGAACAAGTAAAGTTAAATCAAGGTTTATTAGAAAGGAAAGATTATGAAATGTACGCCTCCATGCCAGAGAGAATCACTTCGGTTATGCGCTCTGCACACTCAGAGGGACCCCTCCCACGAAAGCAATAATCATTCCATAGGAAATCAGAGAAGTACAACCGCACGTCAGACCAGTTAGCAGCACCGAAGTGCCATAAATGTCTCCTCGCCGAAGGCGGGGGGCCGTTCTTGCGGAAGACTTGAAGAGACAGAACAAGATACGGAGATAAGAATTTGATCGGATGAACCCAGATGAGGAAAGAGTTTAACAGTATAAATAGGATAAGAAGTAAGGAAAAGATCAATTATGTTGGGTTCATCACCAAGACGGTCAGGGATACGGGTAGGGAGATGCACCAACTGCTCAAGGTTGTTCTGGGTAGAAAAGTTGAAGGCGAGTTCACCGGTTGGATCATGAGAACTAGATGAAAGCCTTTGGCGTTGGTGAACATTGAAATCACCTAAAATGATGATTTCGGAGAAAGGAGAAGAAGAAAGAATGTGCTCTATTTTGGAGTTTAAATAGTCGAAGAATTTTGGATAGTCAGAAGAATTAGGTGACAAATAGACAGAACAAATAAATTTACTAGTAGAATTGCAAGAGAGCTTAAGCCATAAAGTAGAGAATTCAGGAGACTCCAAATTAGAGACACGAGAAAAAAAACATCGTTGGGCACATATACGCAACAAAAGCCTCTGGCTGAAAATTGAGGATAGATACAGTAGGAGGTAACAGAATAAGGTTTGCTGTCAGCACACTCAAGCAACTGAGTTTCGGTTAGAAACAAGAGATGAGGTTTGGAAGAAGAGAGATGGTGTTCGACAAAGTGGAAATTAGAAAAAGACTGCGAATGTTGCAGAAATTAATGGAAAAAGAAGACCGTTCACCGGGGCAAGCCGAACTCGGGGTCATGGCGACACCATCCCCATCATCGGGTGAGGGATGGATGAGGGGCATTCTTTGGATGCCTTCCCTCGAAGCATCTCCGAGGCAGCTCTGAATTTCGCCATTTCGTTTTATTTTATAAAGGTAATGTAAATTTTTAAGAACATGTGAAGAAATGGGGTGGAGAGGTAGTGGGAGCATAGACACTCTAGTATGAGGTGAATGTTCACTAGAGACCCTCAGAGAAGATGAAACGCGAAAAGGATCGAGCCAAAGGGCAACGGAGTGAAACGGAATGGTCTAGCTTATAATATTACTCCGCGGGTTATGCCTAATGGGGGCTACTTTCCTCCCTTCGGACGGCGCTACGTCCGGAATTCGAAACCCGATCTCTTAGATGGTAAGCAAGAATATTACCCCAAGAATGTATATATATATATATATATATATATATATATATATATATATATATATATATATATATATATATATATATATATATATATATATATATATATATATATATATATATATATATATATATATATATATATATATATATATATATATATATATATATATATATATATATATATATATATATATATATATATATATATATATATATATATATATATATATATATATATATATATATATATATATATATATATATATATATATATATATTATATATATATATATATATATATATATATATATATATATATATATATATATATATATATATATATATAATATATATATATATATATATATATATATATATATATATATATATATATATATATATATATATATATATATATATATATATAATATATATATATATAATATATATATATATATATATATATATATATATATATATATATATATATATATATATATATATATATATATTATATATATATATATATATATATATATATATATATATATATATATATATATATATATATATATATATATATATATTATATATATATATATATATATATATATATATATATATATATATATATATATATATATATATATATATATATATATATATATATATATATATATATATATATATATATATATATATATATATTATATATATATATATATTATATATATATATATATATATATATATATATATATATATATATATATATATATATATATATATATATATATATATATATATATATATATATATCGAGCTCAGCAGCCAATTGATATTCATGCCCTGTGTCTTCGTGTTGGTTTTTTTGAACTCTCAGTGCTCCTTGAGGACTGAGAAAGTGCTATTTCTCACTGCGCTAACATTGTAATTTAACTAGATGAAGATCTTTGCTTTGTGTGGCCGCAATCGAGAGTGCGTGTCAGTAATCATGCGTTTACCAACTTTGAATTGCCATTCAGTTGAAACGCTATTCAGTGGTGCCGCGAGGAAACGTTGAGCAACTCGAGCCAGATACGGAAAAATCTTCTTTTTCATCTTCTAATAATTGTTTTTTTTTTTTTTTGTCGATTCTAAAACTTTTTGTTTCTGCAGCTTTTTACATTCTTCAAATTCCTTTTTATGCTTCGACTACAAATGAACACTCATTCCTTTTGTCGAACCGCTACTCAACTTGATGTTTGCTGTTGACGTACCTCTAAAGAGAAATATTTTCGAATCTTCCTCTTAAGGATAGATTAGAAAACTTTAAAATAGACAGAGGTTAAAGCAATAGTATGATAGTTTGAGGGTTTGAAAACTTTAGATTGAACAAAGGTTAAAGAGATAACTTGATGATTTGAAGGTTGAAGATGATAAGCAGAGACGAAGCATGTTTACCAAGGCAGGATGCAAGCTGTAAAACACAAATTTTAAGAACCATGGAAGAATAACGTCAGGACCAAGTGCCTTCTTTGTTTCAAATTGAGAGGGAAAGAAAGAGAGAGAGAGAGAGAGAGAGAGAGAGAGAGAGAGAGAGAGAGAGAGAGAGAGAGAGAGAGAGAGAGAGAGAGAGAGAAGAGAGAGAGAGAGAGAGAGAGAGAGAGAGAGAGAGAGAGAGAGAGAGAGAGAGAGAGAGAGAGAGAGAGAGAGAGAGAGAGAGAGAGAGAGAGAGAGATCACATGTTTATAAGAAACTAAATTATTAAGTGTAAATAAGTTAGAAGGGTTGGGGAAAAAGATATAGAACAGGAATCTTTCAAGTTTTTGTTTTAACAGTTAACCATCACCCTCGGGCAGACCCCTTTTCAAGAAGGGGGGCATAAATTTAAAACAAAAGAAGAAAATCCACCCAAGCCAGAACCTAACACAAATTCCTCAGGTAGGCACAGACTATGGTCTTGAAGAGTGGAAGATTAAATGAAGGAGGAAAAACAGAAGATGGTAAGAAATTCCACAGAATAGAGGTGGCTGGAAAGAATGAGGCGCTACAACGAGCATTCACACAAAATTCGTGCGAAAGCAAAACACCCCTTGTGTAACGAGGGCGGTGCAATGGTGGTAGAATGCGAGAGGTCATTTCCTTCGAGCACCTTCCATTGTAGTACCTATAGAAAAGAGATATAGTACGCCAACATCAAGTTGCTCAAGGTTAAATTAGAGGCAGAGATAAAACAACAGAGGTGT
>SEYY01000963.1:181393-206393 GCA_009176605.1 Armadillidium nasatum
GAAAAATATATTTTAAAAATTTCGATGATTTTAAAAAATTAAACAATATTATAATGAGTAAGATTTAAATTGTCTTTTCTTTATTTTTTAATGTGTAAATACATGTAATTTTAATATAAAGTATAAAAATGGTGTCCCACTCATCTTCGGCCCCTGATATGCCTTTATAGATATCAAAACAGTGGTCTTAATTAAGTTAATAAAATTTGCTACGAACAAACCTTGATGAGTAAGAAGCGAGGTAGAATTATGAGAGTCGCAACCACTTGCCACATGTTCAACGTCAACATGTACCAAATTGAATCCTTTTTTGAAGATCGAATCACTTCCAAGGGACTTTGTCGGCAACCTTTCGTAATTTAGAATAGCGTGTGCAGGTATACCTTTGATCTAGTGGAATCAAAATCGAAATTCGCGATAGACCTAGCCAGCCAGTGGATGCTTGCCGTCGGCCCTTGAAACCCTTGGTTCATCCTCGAATGAACCTACTGACAGGGTTAATAACCCTTCCTGGAGCAGGATTTTGATTTTGATTTTGAGATATATATATATATATATATATATATATATATATATATATATATATATATATATATATATATATATATATATATATATATATATATATATATATATATATATATATATAGAGAGAGAGAGAGAGAGAGAGAGAGAGAAGAGAAAAAAAAAAATAATTTCACTCACAAACGGGTTTGAAACAATGTCAGCAGCCTGTCGGCAAATTAACTCAGACCTCCGAGGTACTTCGCACACATTCATAAAAAAGGAAAGCATTTTAGAACGACTTTCGTGTGTGTGTGTGTGTGTGTGAGAGAGAGAGAGAGAGAGAGAGAGAGAGAGAGAGAGAGAGAGAGAGAGAGAGAGAGCTTATGTGTGTGTGCTTTTTTTAAAAAATTCTTTTGTGGAACTCCGTACCTTTCATAGATTTAATATTAACAAGTTTCATAACGAGAATTCAAAACAGATCAAATAAAAACAATAATCCCTTCCTTTTATGTAGATGTGAAGTAGTAGCTTCTGCAGAGGTCGAATGTTCTGTATGTTGGCCAGCGATGATGTTTTTGACAGTGGTTTGAACTCTTTCTTGGGTGAAACTTTTTATCTTATTACTACTAATTAAATTGCAACAGTTATATCCATGTTGGAACTTCGATTTTTTTGGAATTTTATATTTAGAATTTTGAATGCAAAATATAGATTTTGTTCCAAAAGTTTACTTAATTTAAACCTAATATTCTTTATTTATTGTATTTATTTTTTTATTTATTGTAAAATATTAAGCGCAAATCCCGTAGACATTTATTTAAAAATGTCATAATTCATGTTTAATTTTTGTGCATATATATATATATATATATATATATATATATATATATATATATATATATATATATATATATATATATATATATATATATATATATATATATATATATATATATATATATATATATATATATATATATATATATATATATATATATATATATATATATATATATATATATATATATATATATATATATATATATATATATATATATATATATATATATATATATATATATATATATATATATATATATATATGGACCAACCGGGGTCCCGGCCCGGCTAAAAATCAGGGAAAACCGGGGTTTGCCTGCCGGGGTTACAGTGGCAAATCATACTTATTAATGATGGATTAAATCAAACAAAACATAAGAAAATTAAGATTTTTTTCTTGTTTTTTCAATATTTTCTTTTCCTTTTCTGTTTCTTTTGTCCCCTGTTCTTCGATTAGAGAATGTTCATCTTTGTGTTTTGATTTCAGATGACCCCATAAAGATTTGGTCGAAAATTTTTTACTTAGAGCACCCGGAGATTCTCTTCTAATTTCCTGGTTGCAGATGTCCATTTAGCTATTTCGAGCCTATCCTGAAACATTGTAAAGTACTCCCATACTGCTGAAGCTGATCTTTTAGTCATAGTCACTGAAAGTATAAACAAAATAATTTTGAAATAATGTAGCTAAATGATACAAATTTGATACACAGCAATAAAATAACAATGATATGTATAAATACAGGTTATATTGATACTTTTATATCTTAAATTTTTAAAATTTTAACTTAAGTGAATTTTAAGTGAATGTTAACTATTCTACTCCTTCCTTATAATTAAATAAATATCAATTAAATTTATATCTAATTTTCTTAACCTAAAGTTTCAGTGCTTTTGACCTCTTTACAAATTTTAGGCAATCCCGGCCAGAGCCCCGGCTCCGGCAAAATTGCAGCCCCTGTCGGTCCCTTATATATATATATATATATATATATATATATATATATATATATATATATATATATATATATATATATATATATATATATATATATATATATATATATATATATATATATATATATATATATACTCTGAAGAGATTGGGGTTTAAATGCTCGCATCCAGTTCTTTACCCCTATATAGAAGAGGGTTTCTTTTCAGCAACTGCCAAGAGAGAAAAAAAACCCTCATCTGATTATAATTTCTTCCCACAGATTTCCTGTCAGGAAAAAACGGGAAGTTGCAGTAACAGACCCAGCAAACCGGCTACGTAAAAAAGAAGCTCCTTTATATATATATCGTGGGTGTACTGGCAAAATTGACCAAGTCAAAAAACCAATTTCGTGTGAAATCACAATTTAAAGTTCTAATCAGTACGAAAAATCAAAATTTAATAAAAAAAAAAAAAAAAAAAAAAAAAAAAAAACCAAGAAAGAAAAAACGTTGCAATATGAAGGAAATATTAAATCCTGATTTTTCGTACTACTTAGGACTTTAAATTGTGATTTCACACAAACTTCGTTTTTTGACTTCATCAATTTTGCCAGTATACTCACGATATATAGATATATATATATATATATATATATATATATATATATATATATATATATATATATATATATATATATATATATATATATATATATATATATATATATATATATATATATATATATATATATATATATATATATATATATATATATATATATATATATATATATATATATATATATATATATATATATATATATATATATATATATTATATATATATATATATATATATATATATATATATATATATATATATATATATATTACTACTAAAGTATAAACAAAATAATTTTGAAATAATGTAGCTAAATGATACAAATTTCATACACAGCAATAAAAATAACAATGACATATATATATATATATATATATATATATATATATATATATATATATATATATATATATATATATATATATATATATATATATATATATATATATATATATATATATATATATATATATATATATATATATATATTTCTTTATTGAGTGGATATTCTGATGGAATGTTCTTCTGAATTGGCTTCTCCCCTTGTCAAAACTTTTTTTTTATTTCTTAATTAAATCTTTTCTTCTCTGTAGTATCGGAGCCATTCATATTTCTAATTGATTCCGAAGAAGGAAAGCGCTTTAAATCTTTTTGTCCATCGTCCAACAACTCACATTTTAAAACTTCTAAAAATCTGACCAATTTGTTTATCCTTGCTCTTTAGATTTTCATCTAGTTTTTGCACAGTTTTCCTATCTTCCCGATCTTGGTGTTCTGATTTTAGGGATAATGGAGATTTATTTGTGGCTGTGCAGGACAAGTCAAAGAGTTTTATCAGAGTATCGTATGTGTCACTACTCTCTAAACCCTTTCTTTGCACTTTTCCCTCACTTTGCAAATAGAGTTACTCTTTGCTTAGCTTACTCTGAAACTCTCAAATAGTTCGACATCAATGTTTATTGAGAGGGTTACTTCTACTTCCCTGTTAAAGAGGGTCTTTCCACAGGGTTCTATTTTATCTCTTCATTAATCTGTTTAAAAAGATTCCAACGTATTTCTATTCGTTTGCCGATGTCTCGACTTCTCTTCTTACTAATTTACTTCTTCTTTAATATAGGCTTTGCATCTCGACTTGAGATGCTCAATTTTGTTTTCGCTAACATAAATTGGGTGTTTCTGTTATTCAATATACCCAAGTTTCAATCTTGTAACATTTAAATCTTAAAAAAGAAAAAAACCTTTCCAATCTCTCTTCTGCAAGCAAAATAAACATTCTTTAACTCAACGTTAACAACGTATTTGCTCGAAGGATTAAACCACAACGTTTTCTAAGGTGGCTTTAAAGAATGGAGACGTTTTCTTGATTTATTATGTGCGGTTTTGTTTTTATTTTTAATGTAATCAATAAAAGGTATAAGGCATAGATATAAAACAATTGTTCCCAATCAATCTATTTCAACATTATACATTGTTCAAATAAAACAAACTAAAAATCTAGCAGATATCTAAAATTTACACACACACACACACACACACACACACACACACACATATATATATATATATATATATATATATATATATATATATATATATATATATATATATTATATATATATATATATATATATATATATATATATATCACTTTCTCATCATGCGCAGAGATTAGGGTAGCGCAATGTCACTCACAAAGCTACTCCAGACAACTCTCTCCTCATACAGTCCCATCCGTTCCACATCTGCAAGCGTACTTCCCCTTCTGACAATAACCGTCTCCAGACCATTACTCTACACCTTCCGTTGCTTTACCGAGTGCCTTTCGTCCGGCCTCCAGTTATTTAGCTTGGTCGGACATCTTCTTTCGTCCATCCTTCGCATGTGTCCATAGCACCTCAGCTGCAGCTTCTCTTTGATCTACAGTAAAGATTCTTCATCCAACTCTCTCCTGATATCCGCACTTCTGATGTTCCCGCCTTGTAACTCCCCTGATCAGCTTCAGAACTCATTTCAGCAGCCTCCACCCTACTTCTAGTTCTTGTGGTCAACGTCAACACCTTCTTCTCATACATCAAGATTGTGAAGTACAATAATGTTTTGACCCCACTAGGCACGTCGATTTTTCAGAAGTGGGTACAAATGGCCCATCCCTCTCGAGAGAGCTCCAATTCTATTTTTCTATCTCCTTCGCCATGTCTCCGTCTGACCTCGCGATGACCTCCAAATAACTAATCTCCACCTCACCCAAGACAGTTCCATCCACTGAAATCCCGATCTCCTCCCGTCTTCTCCCCATCTTATCACCTCCGTCTTTCCCTTGTTAATCTTCTGCCCCAACTCCCGTAAAACTCTGCTCCCCCTCTCAACAGCTCTCTGCCTGGTGTACCGCTCCAGTGTCACCAGCTCCACATCGTTGGCATATACGCTAGTACCATCCTCTTCTCCTTATCCATGTCCACTTCTCTTATACACTTATGCATTTATATAATGAAGAGCAGCGGCGACAACAACCCTCCCTGTTCAATCCAAAACTAATTTGGAACCAGTCACCAACACCATATGCTCTTCTAACAGCACTTTCACTTCCCACATACATTTCTCTGATGATCCTAAAGAGTTTGGGGTCTATTCCATAGTAGTCATCACTAAGTACTTACCATAGTTTTCCTCTCGGCACTATATCAAAAGCCTTTTCTAGGGCAATCAACACCATATACATTCTCCGTGCACACTCCCAGTTTTTTTTCGATTAGCATTTTCAAACTTTCAGACCTGAAGCCATGTTGTGCCATATATATATATATATATATATATATATATATATATATATATATATATATATATATATATATATATATATATATATATATATATATATATATATATATATATATATATATATATATATATATATATATATATATATATATATATATATATATATATATATATATATATATATATATATATATATATATATATATATATATATATATATATATATATATATATATATATATATATGTCTTAGTAGCCAATACATTGACTTGTCGAACTTGTGGTGCGACGGATCCTAGTTATATTTCTTGAAAGAAGCTTTCTAAAGAAGTTTCACACCTTCATTAAAGGCACTGCCCATGAGGTGATATTTTTATAATCTATATACCGTATATATACCGGGTGTGTCATGAAGGACGTAATCCTAAAAATAAGAAGTAGATCTTACACTGAAGCACATTTTTTTTTACCATAATATTCGTCAGATGGCAGCTTTGTCAAGAGGCTGTAGCCGTGAAAAAGACAAAATGGAGCGTTTTTTTACGTTGTGTTAGCAATGTCGTTTTCCAAAGAGGAATGTATTTTTAAAGTCTGGTTCTTTTAATCCATTTATGTCAACAATGCCGTAAGGATGCAATTTCATCTTTATAACTATCAAAACATTAGTTAGTGATTGCTCAACCTGTGATAATACCTTTCTAAGGGATTTTCTGCTTGAGAGTGTTAAACTCTTCTACAAATCACCAAGAACGTCTTCTGTTAACAAAGATAACTTTCACCTATCTAATCGATATAATCTTCTACACAAATATAAATCTTCGAAAACACGCAACTTAAACCTTCTGTTCTAATATTCATGGCAACATCCTTTTCTCGAGATAGTCTTTTTAAACAAGCTTTTAAGAGGTTGTTCGATGCTGTGAGACATCTCAGGGACTTTACGCCATCAATGTTACTTGCTCTGTACAGGGGCATTGTTGGCCTTTTATGGTGTATACATCATATATCTGGAGTGGTTCCAGACATTCTGCTCTCCTAATAAGGTGGAGTTTAGGGCTCTTCGACTGGACAATTATCCTGCTCTCACCATCCCTCTCCAATCTCTTTTCTGTCGTACAACTGTTGCTTCACTCTACTAATACTATTGCTATTAGAATAGATATTACTCTTATAACCTTTACTCTCCTCCTCTAAGGAGAGCTCGTGCGAGTCATCTTTCAACACAGTTTCATCCTTTCTCTGACCAACTCACTAACCTTAGACTTAACCGCTATGCTCAATCTTACATGCTCCACTCTGGTAAAGTCTGAAACACGCTTCCTCCATTTCCCAACTTCCTTTCATTTTCACACTTTCCTACTTCTTGTAATGAAGCATGTCATCCTTTCATTTTTGTCTCGTTTCCAGTTTTCCCAATATATATATATATATATATATATATATATATATATATATATATATATATATATATATATATATATATATATATATATATTTATAATATATATATATATATATATATATATATATTATATATATATAATGGCATAAGATTATAATGTGCATGAATAGATGTATGTATTTTTGTGTGTATGTATGTATGTATACTTAGAACCTTTATTCATACACACACACACACACACACACACACACACACACACACAGTTAATGCAGTAAGAGAAAGTGCACTTCTCAAACTAGCGTATCTTTACGCGTCAAACATCGTCGATGCGTCACCTTCATAAAAGCTTCGTGTTTGAATATAGAGAGGATTTAGATCTTCTTCTGACGTTCGAATTTCAGGAAAATTTGACTTTCTTTTCAGGTGTTTTTTGATTGAGAAATTTCGTCTTCGGAATTTTATCCCAAAATTCTTGATAAATCAATAAATTCAACAGGAAAGTCGAATGATTCAATTCTTCATTTTGACTCAATGAGTCATATTGTTATTTGTGATGTGTAGGATTTCAATTCGTTTGGGATTTCCTTTTCCTTCAAATGTTTCTAATATTCAATGATGAAAATTAAACTCTCCATTTTCTATTTCAATAGTATATTGGTAAACCATTTATTTTTACTAAGCTATTGTATTTTGCTTCGCTATTCGTTATTCATCTCAGGAAATTATATATATATATATATATATATATATATATATATATATATATATATATATATATATATATATATATATATATATATATATATATATATATATATATATATATATATATATATATATATTTAAAGAAATTATTTGGTGGTAAGTGTTGTTTTGTAATTTAAAATGGCATAGGATGCACTGTGTCGTGTACTTCTCGTACTATTGGCAAGACAATATTTCTAAAATAGTAAATCTATTCTTAAAAATAATTTCATAAACAGTCGATTATCATACATACATTTCTTATTGTGCTTTATTTATATACTTACATATTCCACATGTGCATTCATGTATGAACATATTCGGGTGGATACACACACGCCCAGAAATAATACATGACTAATTTAGTAATGTAAATGGAGTATTAATCTTTTCTTTTGTTCAAAAATTATTTGAAATAGAAAGTTTTCTCGCTTCAAATTGACAGATAATCATTTGTCTTTAAAATTAATATATTAGATTGCATTTATTATTATTATTATTATTATTATTATTATTATTATTATTATTATTATTATTACAAAGTAAATTGTATATTTCAACAGTGCTGAATAAATTAATTAGATTTTTTTTTCTTTTTCTATCTGTTACTACTTTCAGTCACTGTCTCAAAGTTACCCTCCCTTGAACCCCCTCCCTTCCTCATCCCCTCTCCCTCCCTCATTCCCTCTCCCCATGAAAATCGGTCACTGGTAAATCCAAATATTACAAAAGATCTTTTCCTTTTCCAAGAGCAACCTAATTCTTTTTCATCTGTGTTGCTATTTCTTGTATATATTTTCTCTGTTATCAGTTGTTACTTTTTGTTTTAAGAGGCCAGAACCCAGAGGCTACCACACCCCTTAATGGTTCTATAACCATATACGTTAGTAATAAGTTTATTCTTTAATGTTTTTGTTATAAAATCGATTCTTTTGCTGCAAAATCAAAACTGGCTTGTCATAAAGACCACACCGGTGGTTTTTATTGTTCCTTTTTTAATGTTTTTTTTCTCAAGAATATTATTTTGTTCAATGTAGATTTAATACCTTGATAAATATGTATTTTACATTTTTTAATTTAATGCTTTGTATGCACCTATCATTGTGTTATTCATTTTGAGAAATAATAAAATTAAAACTATTATTATTATTATTATTATTATTATTATTATTATTATTATTATTATTATTATTATTATTATTATTATTATTATTTGTTGTTGTTGTTGTTAGTAGTTGTAGTAGCAGAAACCGTAGTAATGGTAGTAACAAATATACATTTATACAGTGAAAATTTTACCGCTTATTTTCTTAAATGAATAAGATAGAGATGAATATAATTTGAAAGAGCTTTAAATGATTTTTTTTATTTAACGATCGGTTCAAATCGAAAAGGTTTCATTGAAGCATTTCAAAATGATTTCATTTACATATTTGAGAGAGCTTAGAAATGGTACAAGAATTCTTGCTTTCATTTGTATAAATTTTCATTGAAAGGTTTGGTCAACATATTTTGGCCAAGACGAAGCCTAAGACAAAGCTAATTTTTCTCTCATTATTAACACAACTAATCTTGAATAAGAAGGTCTTTGAAGACTAAAGTCTTTTCTCCACCATTTTTCAGTTGACAAAAAAAAAAAAAAAAAAAAAAAAAAAAAAAAAAATTTGTGTTACACTCGGAATTCAACCTATTTGATTGTACGTTTTTAAAAGCTTCATTTTATTTTGTCTACTTTAAAACAAAGGTTTTTATGAACAGGAAGTGCTCGATTTATCGACAAATCTAATCATCACTGTAAAACACTTAGAGAAAACGCACAGAAAATAATACGAAGAGATGTTCCAACTTGACTATTATTTTAAATTTTAAATTTTGTATATGTTTAGTTTCGTACATGTGACTCTCTGAATTAAAAAGCATTCTTGGAGGACGAAACTTTCAAGTGTGTTTTGGATTTTGTGTTGTTCTTATCCAGTATCAAGGTGGCCATTCCCAAAATTTGAAAAAGCGTCAAAATCGTTGTCGCGTGGTGAGAAAAGGGGGGGGGGGGTTAAGGTGGTCATGAAGTAACCTACGGAAGAAAAGGGTGGTTTAAGGTGGTCGTGAAGCAACGTACAGAAGAAAAGAATTAGAATTTATGGACCATTGTGGCTGGGATTGTTTTAGATTGGTTAAAAGAATATAAATTCGAATCATTTAATTATAATTACTAAATAAGAAGAAATAATTATAGAATAATTATTTTATTTCAATAAATATTGATCAGTGTAGAAGTGCCAAGCTTAATTGATTATATTAAAGTTAATTATTTTTAAGAATAACTGAAGCATTGTTTTCATTTATTAACTTTATAAGCAGTTAAAAACTTTGAAATGTTTTTATACGAGATCATGAAAATAAAAAAATTCTGTTGCTATCTTCATGAATCTTCAGGGAAATTACTACCCAAATTTTTCATTTTTCATTTTTCACGCTCTGTCACATTTATTTTTCATCTTCTCTTTCGTATCGAAGAATGTCTAAGAAAGATTATTTTGGAACAGCGAAAAATATTCAGTCACACAATTTCTGTTAGAGTAAAACTAAATGGTTTTACTCTCAGCATCAATCTATTTTTTTTTAAATATCTTTAAAAATTTTATTAATATTTTAATTAATGAAAAGTTATAAAGTTGATGACACCGTTTTTGTGTGTCCTTTTTTCCTTTGATAATTTCGAGGATTTTACTTAAATGTTAAAAGCGGGAAGGAGAGAAACTAGATGGGTGGAGAAAAGGAAGAGTGGGAGGGGGGGGAGGGAGGGACTCATTTCGAATTTTTATTTGGAATCTTCTTTTACCACCCAATAAAACGGGAAATAAAATGACCTTTTATCATTCTAATAATTAAAAATTTAATTTGGATTCTAATGTCTATATTGAAACTATTTTTTATTTACATCTAACAAAATAGTTAATTTTATTATTATTATTATTATTATTATTATTATTATTATTATTATTAGGAGTGTTCGTGTTTACTTGAACGCTTACTTTGGAAAATAATTTTGGATGAATGGTAAACAAAGTTGAAATGATATCATGATTTTTTGGTTTAGAAAACAATTGATTTTTTTCTTGTCCTAAATGAGATATTAACACTCAATTCCTAGCTCTTATATATAAGCACACACACACACACACACACACACACACTCACACAACACACACATATATATAATATATATATATATATATATATATATATATATATATATATATATATATATATATATTATATATATATATATATATATATATATATATATATATATATATATATATATATATATATATATTATATATATATATATATATATATATATATATATATATATATATATATATATATATATATATATATATATATATATATATATATATATATATATATATATATATATATACAACAACCTCATGGATGATTTTACTAATCTTTTATTAAATAATTGAAAAACTTCTAAATTTGTTAAAAGTCTTCATAAAATAAATTAGTATATGTTTATTTTTGTTTGTATAATACTTTAATTGTTTTAATATTTTAATGTTTTTAATTAACTAATTTACTTTTATTTAATAGATATTTCTTTTTCTATTTCTTCTTTTCTGATCTTGTAGGTAACAACCGCCTAATTTTCTTTTTTTTTTTTTTCAAAATCGTTTTTTATATTATTTTTGTCTTTTTTAGTATTGGGCCTGAATGAGGAGAAACGTGTGTTTTGTTGAAAGACTTGTCCAGTTTTTTTAAATGTTTTATTCCTTTGGGATTTTATTGCTTTAAAATACAACACGGTTTATAGTGTATTTATATATATTATATATATATATATATATATATATATATATATATATATATATATATATATATATATATATATATATATATATATATATATATATATATATATATATATATATATATATATATATATATATAATCATAATTGGAGATTAGATGGAGGAATTCTTTTGTATATTTATAAATTAATTAAATTGACTTCTTCTCAAAGATCAAAGTAAAATCGTTGATGAGAGTGAAAACGAAGGAATTAGAATGACTCTTAAAGATCTCCGTTGTAGAAAAGTGAACTTGGAAGCTCAAGCTTCAAATGCCATTAAGAAAAGAAAATATGAGCCTAAATATGTACTGTATATATATAATATATATATATATATATATATATATATATATATATATATATATATATATATATATTATATATATATATATATATATATATATATATATATATATATATATATATATATATATATATATATATATATATATGTTATAAGATTATTGTAGTAACAATATAGTAACATTTACTTTGATTACAGTTTAAAAGAAATGTTCAAAATGAACTACAATAATACTTCAGTGGAAATATTTAAAGAAATTTCAAGTTTTTCAAACTTTAATTTGTAATAATATATATATGTGACGGATGATTTTCAGAAGGATGGATTCACTCGTTGTCTTTTTATAAATATATATTTCTCAAATGAAACTCTCATTTTATGACACTGTATCTATACATTATAACTATATACAATAAACAGTTCTCTTATACATTTAAGTTTAAACCTCTTATCATGGTTGTTATTTTTACAACTTTCTATCTTTATCAGTGATAACAGAAAAATGCCTATTCAGCATTTTTTTATATAAAATTTATGGAGAAAAATTTTATAGAGTTGAGTGTCAGGGAAATATATAACGAGAGTTTAAAATAATTATAAAAGTAGATAATGCAAGAATAAGTTGAGTTTCTCGGGTTTGAAGAAGACAATAATTGCTGAACGCAGCCTCCCTGTGTAGTATAGCTGGAGAACAAGCTGAGTTACATACACCAAGGTTTGTTTTAATTGAAGAGAAGGAAAAAATAATTTAGCTCAGTCCTCGGAATCATTTAATAGAAAATCATGAAATTTTGACCACTTGTTGACCACAAGTATAACTAGTTTTCGCCACAGAAGTGCCATAAACGTTTTCTCACCATAGATGGGGGGGTGGGAGGATCTTTCTTGAGGGAAGATTGAAGAGATAGAGCTAAATGTAGCAGTAAGAAAGTGGAAAGAGCTTAATAGTATAGGGGGAAGAATTAGAAATTAAACATCTCTGAGGAAGCTTCATTTGCTTTTATTTGATAAATAAAAGTATTTGTGAATGCGTATATTAGGTCAGCTTGTTAAATGTTGTTTTTTTGTGAAGTTGGAGGAGAGAACGAGAGTACCTACTGAACTTATCGCTATCACTCTAGTGTATTGTAGAGAATATGCTAAAATATCCAATATGTAAGTGAGGCTAGAAAGGGGACGAACCACTAAGCATTGAAATGCAGATGAATGTTTAAGCCCAACTTAACATAGCACATGCTTAATGGGGGATAATTGTATCGGACAACCCCTACGGCCTTTCTCTCTCTCTCTCTCTCTCTCTCTCTCTCTCTCTCTCTCTCTCTTCTCTCTCTCTCTCTCTCTTCTCTCTCTCTCTCTCTCTCTCTCTCTCTCTCTCTCTCATTTAAGCTTTTTTTTTTTTTTTTTTTTTTTTACACATCATCACTCACGGGCATAGTCCTATTCAAGCTACGTATATATATATATATATATATATATATATATATATATATATATATATATATATATATATATATATATATATATATATATATATATATATATATATATATATATATTGCAACTTCTTTTTGGGTAAAAAAGAATCGTTTCTTCTTTCTAAGTTTAATACAACTCTATGATAGGAACCTAAAATTATGAACAGCATAATTAGATGGAAAAAAACAAATTAAATTAATGGTCATAATAATAAGAAATATAGGAATACCAAATAAAAATAAAAAATAAAAAATTTAAATAAAAACGTGCAATAATAAATGAATCAGATAAGACTCAAAATAATCCTACAATAATAAATGAAAATGAAAATAAAATAAGAGTAGAAACACAAGTTGAAATCATTTAAAAGCTTACATGCAATAATAAAAGAATTGGATAGGACTTTAAATGACCCAACAAATAAGGTCACATACACATACATACGCACATAACATGAATTCTAATATAAAAATATATAAATATCCTTTTTTCAAAGACTCGTTTGATACTCCGTTGTAATTGGTAAATCAATTATGGTACCACTAAAAATAGTCTTCAAAAAAAAAATTTAAGGAAAATATATCGATCAAAATTAATTATTAAAATGATCTTCCCAAAATTAAAATAATTATAATTTTTCCAAGTTTCCTTTCGAAAGTTTGATTACCAAAAGAAAACAAATCAATAAATGAATGTGGTAGGGCTAAAGCCAATCTAGTATCAAAATGAAAATAATGACAATAAAATAATAAAATTAAAATGCTAATATTTGATAAAAGTCGAGAGAGAGAGAGAGAGAGAGAGAGTACAAAAATGGGCTAACGATAAGTTTATTTTAATAATTATGGTCCTAACTATAATAATATTGATCCTAATCATGATAATAATAATAATGACAATAAAACAATAACAGTAGAAAAAATGGAAAAAAGGTAATCGTTTGACAAAATTTTCTTTAAAACTTTCATCTTAATCTCAGTGAAGAATTTAAAACAAATATTTTAAATAATAATTTTTCCTTCCTCTAGAATTGAATATATTTGAAATATGAAAACCAATGTTAAAATAGGTAGTAAATCTAATACAAATAATGGTCTGATTATGAAATGATATTAAACACAAAAAATAAATATCAGAGAAGTATTTACCCCTCACATTAAGTCATACGCTGCTCGAACAACTGGAGTTTTATCTACTTTTTTAAAATCGAAATTCTTATCTCTATTTCAGGAAATAATCACTTTTTAGATAAGAAAGATTGTATTTAAAACAAACAGTAAATTTGACTTTGTAAGATTCAGATAGAAAAGGAGATTGTATGAAATGGAATATTCTTGACTCCTGTGTTTGGAGATAAATAAAATATGATCATTTTACTTTATGTGACTTAAAATCAATATTTTAAGAAAATACTATTAATAAAGTTATATATATATATATATATATATATATATATATATATATATATATATATATATATATATATATATATATATATATATATATATATATATATATATATATATATATATATATATATATATATATAATTTGTGTGTGTGTGCGATTTAAATGTCATAAATAGCGTAAAATAAGAATTTAAGAGAAAGATTTTGGGTTCAATCTTTCTAAAAGTAAATACGAAGAAAGTCTATATATATATATATATATATATATATATATATATATATATATATATATATATATATATATATATATATATATATATATATATATATATATAAAGAGTAAGGCAAAATGGAAGAGACTACAGAGAAGCATCAACTGGCACTAAATGCCAAATAGTTGGTATAAAGGTCAAATTATGAGAGGCTCTATCTCGTGAAATATTACTTTGTATGAATACACGTATATGAGAACGATTTTATTTTATTTTATACTCAAAGGATATATATATATATATATATATATATATATATATATATATATATATATATATATATATATATATATATATATATATATATATATATATATATATATATATATATATATATATAGGGTGGTTAAATTGTATGGGCCGATGTTGAATGTGAACCACACCTAAACGTCAAGTTTTTTACTGCATTTCATTTGACTTTTTTCAATTTCAGACTTACTCAATTTGAACCATGGAAAGATACACAATGTAAAGTAATTTGTGTTGTATTCAAAATCAACATCGGCCCTTAAAATTTAACCACCCTATATATATATATATATATATATATATATATATATATATATATATTATATATATATATATATATATATATATATATATATATATATATATTATATATATTTATTATTATTTATTTTATAAAATATTATAATATTTATATATATATATATATATATATATATATATATATATATATATATATATATATATATATATATATATATATATATATATATATATATATATATATATATATATATATATATATATATATATATATATATATATATATATATATATATATATATATATATATATATATATATATATATATATATATATATATATATATATATATATATATATATATATATATATATATATATATATATATATATATATATATATATATATATATATATATATATATATATATATATATATATATATATATATATATATATATATATATATATATATATATATATATATATATATATATATATATATATATAGTAATTGGAATTTTTCTCGAATATTTTCGAAGGCAAAGAATTCGATTCTCCAAAAATTAGCATTTAGGCTATTTGATTTGCATAGGTTGCTACATATTTATTTATTTATATATTTATATTTCGTATGTTTTACGATTGATAAATATTTTTCCGAGAAGAAAATCTTAAACTTTTTTTTCCACACATTTTACCTTTAAAAATAAAAAATGCACATAGAGTATATTTTTATTTTGAAATATTTTTGTGTTAAAATAGGTTTACGTCAATTAAGAAGCAACAATAAAATTAAAAATTATCTTGGATGAGTTGTATAATAGTTTTGAAAGCCCCAAAATTACCTTTATTTTCTTATACGGGAAATTACTCTCTGTAAATTGGAGAACTTATACAGTTTCTTTAAGCCAGAAATATCCTTTTAATAATTAGCTCAAACTTAATTTGTACAGGATAAAGGAAAAAGAATTAGTCATTGTAAATGACGGGTTTGTAGATCTAATTAAGTCTTTTTTTTCGAAACTGGCTTCCCTAATCGTATAATAATAAGAAAGGAAAACTTTTGAGGTTTCTCTTCTTAGAAACTTTGTACAAAGAGATTTACTTAAGTTTATATTAGTTTCTTTTGACATAGTTTGTTCGTTTTCTTCCAAACACGTGATTTAAAATGGAGAAATCTTCAGAAAAAGAAATAATATCATACAAAAATTACAATAATTAAAATACATTTTTATATACTCAGAGTTCGGATACTTGGTTTTTCAATTTAACCGAATTATTAATTAAATAAATAAAATAATTTAGAAAATTGTTCGAAATGTTTTAGGAAAAAAATCAACTTTTTGATTGTCAGCAATAATGATAGTCTTACCCTTTTCTTTTTGAACCAAATTTTCACAAGTTTTGAACTTATCTTAGCTTTTCTTATCTTAGCGAGTAAAAATATTCTTTAAAGTTTATCCTACATTTACGAATCTTTTATATCTTTTAGAACTTCACTTTAGTTACTCTGATAATATTATGAAAATTTTTCAACAACAAACGCTAAAAGACTTTTATTTCAATCTATCACTCCACAGAATAGAAACATTTAATTCTTTCACTATATATATATATATATATATATATATATATATATATATATATATATATATATATATATATATATATATATATATATATATATATATATATATATATATATATATATATATATATATATATATATATATATATATATATATAATATATATATATATATATATATATATATATATATATATATATATATATATATATATATATATATATATATATATATATATATATATATATATATATATATATATATATATATTTTACTTTTCGCTGGATTGACATTCAATCTCATGTTCGCACATTCCCTTTCAAACTCTCTCACCAGTATTGTCAATTTTTCTTCAGATTCTGCCACCAACATCGCATCATCGGCAAAATGTAAAACGTTCACATCCCATTCACCCTTCACATTTCTCTCTCCATTTCCCTAACTACACCATCCATCAATAGATTAAATATCCATGGCGACATTACACACCCCTGTCTCAATCCCACTCCTATACTAAACCAATCCGAAAGTTCCCTCTTCACCCTCACTCTGGATCTACAATTCTCATAAAAAGCTTAATCCCCTTCAGTAATTTCCTTTCAATCCCCTTTCCATTAGTATTTTAAACAACTTCCTCCTCCATACTCTATCGTATGCTTTTTCCAAATCCAGAAATATATATATATATATATATATATATATATATATATATATATATATATATATATATATATATATATATATATATATATATATATATATATATATATATATATATATATATATATATATATATATATATATATATATATATATATATATATATATATATATATATATATATATATAGTGTGTGTGTGTGTGAGCGCGCGCGCCCGTGAGTTCTTGTACTATCATACATTCCTGTGATATTAGATGATATTACAGTTTTTTTATTCTCTTTTGCGTTTCAGAGAGTTTTGATTAGTCTCAACTTTTTTTTTTTTTTTTTTTTACTTCTTCTCTGCTTTCTAATTTTCTTTTACTTTCTTTTCAAACGAATTATTATTATTATTATTATTATTATTATTATTATTATTATTATTATTATTATTATTATTATTATTATTATTATTATTATTATTATTAATTTTCGCTTTACGATCATACTTATAAGTGAAATAAAGGTTTACTTCATAAAGTTGTGCCATCACTTTCCACAGCTTGATATTAGATTGGTTTCTCATCTGCTTTCAATCAAAAAGACTCTCTAAGGTTTCAAATATGTAATTTTTTTGTGACTTCTGTGAGGAGGTCTATGATGGAAACATTACCTTGCAACTCACAACCAGATTCGGAAAGTATTGAGAAAACTACGTTTGTTCCGGAATACCTTTGATCCATCTAGTATTTTTGACATCAGTGGACATTGCATCTTCCCTGATGCCTTGGTCAATCTTTCCTATTTTGAGTTCATTTCACAAACAAATAATAAGTAACGAATTGCTCATATCACAATCATGCTTTTCTCTTTAATAATGTGATTGTACCGTTTTAACACGATTCATTATCATTTATGTTCCACGTTTCTAATTGTTTATGATTTTTGTTATTTATGATGTAACCAGTTATTATTATTATTATTATTATTATTATTATTATTATTATTATTATTATTATTATTAATTTTTGTTCACCTTTAGAGTTTACTTTTTGTGTTTCTGTATTTTAATTAATCTTGATGATAATAAAATAAAAATAAGAAGAAAATGAAGCATCTCATTTGTTATCTTGAATTAATTCCATACTTTGTCCCAATCATATTTTGTTCCAATCATCTCGATTTATGAAGTCTCTTTAAGGAAATATATTATTCTCTGTTATAATAATTTCGTTAAAGATCTTGTAACTTTCGCTATCTTAATAAATAAAAAAGTTTTTTAATTAGTTCTCAAGATGAAGATTTCCTTCTCGAAACATTCACAGAAAAAAATTGGAATATCTTATACCTTTTTTATTCTTTTTCATAATAAAACTTTAATTCAATAAAGGCACAGACAGGAATATATATATATATATATATATATATATATATATATATATATATATATATATATATATATATATATATATATATATATATATATATATATATATATATATATATATATATATATATATATATATATATATATATATATATATATATATTTGGGAAAGGCGTGTCCCGTAGTTTTCAATAATTTTTTCATATTTGAGTCTTCTGTTCAATTACGTGTCTTGAATAAAGGAATGACGAGAGAGAGAGAGAGAGAGAGAGAGAGAGAGAGAGAGAGAGAGAGAGAGAGAGAGAGAGAGAGAGAGAGAATTTTTTTATTGTCCCTTACAATAGTTTTATGTTGACTATACACTGTTTAATAATAATAATAATAATGCAATCTTTCAGTCGGAAAATATTAATAATAATAGTAATAGAAGGTATAATATTATAACAACAAATTTTAATAATAATAATAATAGTAATAACAATAATTATTATTATTTTTATTATAATTATTTTTATTATTATTGATTTTGTTATTACGGTTGTTGTTATTATTATTATGATTATTATTATTTTTATTATTATTAAGAAAGATCTGAGGGCGGTTTGTTTTGTTGGTGGAGGTGATAGAGTCAGGAATGTTAGAAAAAATGAAATGTGTGGGTGGAGCAGTATGGTTGAGAGAGTCGAACAGAGTATACTGAGATGGTTTGGGCATGTTTTTTAGGATGAATGAAGAGAGAATGGCTAAAAAGGTATTTGTTTCAGAAGCGGAGGGTGTGAGAAATAGAGGGATAAGAGGGGAAGTTGGATGAGTAGTGTCAAGAAGCTGTTAAAGGATAGAGTAATGATTTGGGAGGAGGGTGTGAGGTTGACGGAGAATAGGAATGAATGGAAAAGATTGGTGGAGTGTGTTTGTATGGATGTGGTCTGCGATAGATACCACCCCACAATTGTGGGAAAGGTTGTAGGTATATAAAAAATAATAATAATGATTAGTGATGCAAAAAAAAAAACGAATATTTTTTTAAATCGTGTTTTTTTTTAAACGTTTTTTTAGATTTTTTTATATGATATTTTACATTATTTTCATTATTACTCAAGATTTTCTTCTGTTCCTTCTCTTTTTAAAAATACATATGCTTAAAAATGACATCTTTTTATATCGTCATATGCTCACTTCAATATAAAATAATATACATTAAGGAAAAATTTTAAATTTTTAAAAAAAAATTCTTTTTTTTTTTTCAAATATAATATTTCTTTAAGACTTTATTAAAGTCTTTAAGATCTATAGTAATGTATCAGTCTTACATAGACAGGTCACACTCATTAATTATCAGGAAATATATTTTATTTTTTTCCACATTTTTAGGCCTATTTCAAGTTTTAAATTGTTTCACTAAAATATGACCCAGTATTATTTACTGCTATACAATAAAAGCATGGCAGGCGAAGTATGGAGTCCCTCAGCGGGCCCTCCCTTATATTTTACGTATATATATATATATATATATATATATATATATATATATATATATATATATATATATATATATATATATATATATATATATATATATATATATATATATATATATATATATAAATAGGTAAATAATTAAGGTCTGCTAACTCTCTCGCATATCAGATACATTAAACATCAGAGTTTAAAGTTTGCTATAGGGGAATCGAACCCGGGCCCTATAGCACAAAAGCATAGAGTTTTACCACTACGCTACTAGCCAATAGCGTTGATGTTTCATATATATATATATATATATATATATATATATATATATATATATATATATATATATATATATATATATATATATATATATATATATATATATATATATATATATATATATATATATATATATATATATATATATATATATATATATATATATATATATTTCATAATACAGGTAGGTAACAGAGTGGCCCGCTTGATGGGATTTTCAGCTCAGCTCCTCCCACTTTGCAACGGGATAAACATTCGCTGCCAATCATGCATTTATAATATTGCTATTATTATAACGTTGAGAGACAATTTCAAAACTGAATAGAGTCGTCTAAATCGTCGACATTTTCTTTTGTCCAAAGTATCAATATTGGGATTACCCCAAACGGTCGACAGGGAAAATAGTCGACAGGTCAAAGGGCCGACAACTTTTATAACTCATCCAAATCGTCGACACAATAAATCGGTATCGTTTAATCGATAGATATATATCATCATCACTCAAGGTTCGGGAGGTATGGGGGCAGAGCCCCCCGTAAACAAATGTTCGTGTGCCATGCATCTACTAAAATTTATTAAAAATTAAAAAAATATATTCTTAATTATTATAATAATAAAATTGAAAAATTAGGCTTACGTATCGATTGTTTCGATATAAAAAAAATGTGATGTTGGTCAAACAGTCGACACATTTTTTTTCACATGTAGCCAAAGCGTCGACACGTTGAAATTGAAAAGAAAAGTGATTGACACATTTTTTTCAAAAGTGTCAGCCCTTTGACCTGTCGACGTTTTGCCAGAGAGAATCACCTCAGTTATGCACTCTGCACATTCCGAGGGACGCCTCCTACGGAAACCGTAATCATACCATGGGAAATCAGAAAAGTACAACCGCAAGTCAGACCAGTTAGTGGCACCGTAATGCCAGAAACTTCTTCCTTCTTGCGGAAGACTTGAAGAGACAACAGGATACAGAAATAAGAAGGTGATCGGATGAACCCAAAGGAAGAAAAAGTTTAACAGAATGAGGGGAAGGGTTAGAAGTTAGGAAAAGAACAAGCATGTTGGATTCATCACCAAGGTGACCAGGGATACGGGTAGGGAGATGCACCAACTGCTCAAGGTTGTTCTGAATAGCAAAGTGGTAGGCGAGTTCACCAGATGGATCATGAGAACTAGATGAAAGCCATTGGTGGTGGTGAACATTGAAATCACCTAAAATGATGATTTCGGAGAAAGGAAAAGAAGAAAGAATGTGTTTTATTTTGTAGTTAAGATAGTTGAATAATTTTTTGATAGTCGGCAGAATTAGGAGATAAATAGAGAGAACAAATGAATTTAGTTGTAGAGTTGCAAGAAAGTTTAAGCCATAAAATAGAGAATTCAGAAGACTCCAAATTAGAGACACGAGAAAAGACAACATCGTTGCGCACATACGCACAACATCCGCCTTTGGCTGAAAATTGAGGATAGAGACTATGAGGAAACAGAGTAGGGTTTGTTGTCAGAGCACTCATACACCTGGGTTTCAGTTCGGAACAAGAGATGAGGTCTAGAAGAAGAGAGGTGGTGTTCGACATAGTGGAAATTAGAAAAGTGCGCGAATGTTGCAGAAGTTAATGAAAAAAGAAGACCGTGCATTAGGCAAGTCAGCTTCAAGGTCTTGGTGGCACCAACCCCATCACCGGAGGCCACCAACTCCAAAGTGGTGATGGGGGAAGGGGTGAATGAGGGGTTATGTTTGGAAGCTGCCCCTCCAAGCTTCTCCGAGGCAGTTTTTCATTTCGCCATTGTAAGTTATTTTTTAAAAAGGTAATGTATATATATATGCTTGTAAATTTGTAGGATATGTGGGAAGAAAGGGGAAGGTTGTGGGAGTATAGAGACTCCAATGTGAGTCAAGGGTACACTAGAGACCCTCTGACAAGATGAAACGCGAAAAGGAACGAACCAAAGGGCAACGGAGTGAAACGGAATGGTCTAGCCCAACCTGACTCCGTGGGTTAATCCCAATGCGGGATACTTTCATCACTTCAGACTGCGCTACGTTCTCCCCCTATATATATACTATATATATATATATATATATATATATATATATATATATATATATATTATATATATATATATATTATATATATATATATATATATATATATATATATATATATATATATATAGATATATATATATATATATATATATATATATTTAAAAGAAGAAGAAGAAGCTGCTACATATATTATATGTCACGGACTTGTCATAAAACAATTTTACTTACAGAAGGAGATGGTGTAGGTATAGGGTAGTTTTCATTATGAGGAACTGGGGCTATGGATGATAAAATATCTGAGTATGAAAGAGATTGCCTTCCTTTGCCTTTTCTATACTTTGAAATATCCACCATGAAGAAGTAGCAGACATCATTGTGATTCGTTGGCTCTCGCCATATTCTGGGAATAGCAAATTGCATAGCTTTTCTTGTTCCTCTTGGTCATCCTTCTAGGGTTGTTTTACAACTTCCTCGTATTCACCAATACATACCAAAGTAAGTCTATATGCTATCCAATACTTAACTCCCTTCATAATTTTGGTGGAAATATGCTTAGAACTAACCTAATATCCACATACATCAAAATGAGTTTGACAACTTTTTACACTGTCTACTTGCCATTTTATAATGTTTATAATATTATTACTAATATATATTCTGAAAAATATAAAAGATATTTAAGTTTGATACCGTACCTTGAATTATATCATTGCACTAGAATTTTGTTAGACAATGGTATATATAATATATATATATATATATATATATATATATATATATATATATATATATATATATATATATATATATATATATATATATATATATATATATATATATATATATATATATATATATATATATATATATATATATATATTCTCAAGCATGCTATTACCATAAAACGCTAATGCAACTAACCCTTACTCAGCGAGATGCCGGTAATGCCCCTACAAAATGAGAAGATGCCAATAATTACTTTATGCCGTCGTAGTATAAAAATGGTCGACGCTAGAGAAAAGCTAAAAACATTTATGGAATCTGCATAAAAAATTGGATAAGAAACAATAAAAAAAAATTAGGAGAAACAAAAAAAAGATTTTTTTTTTTTTTATTACATTGTTATTATTTTTGAAGAATTGTAAGCCTGTAAGGGCTTATTCATAAAATTTGTGAAATGCTCAGTGAGTATTCATTCGGTCTTTTGATTGAACTCTTGTTTTTATTTCGTTAAAATATCGTCAGTTGCTTTCAGAATTTTTTTTAATTTTTTTATTTTTTTTTCTGACAGATTTTGTAATAATGATATTGCAACATATATAAAAGTCATTTTGTAATGAGTTGCAAAAAGTTTTACTTTTTTTTTATCAAATATAACAGAAACTGATATATTTTGTTAAAAAAATATTTTTTTTATGAAGTTTTAAGGGTTTTGTTTCCCATTTCAATTTAAATTGCGTTTCCTCTATTCTCTTTTGGTTTTGAGCCAAAATAAATGAATAAAAATTTTGTAATTTTAAAATAGCAAATTACTCTCCCTTGCGTACAATTTTCTTTTCATTGCAACACATTAATAAATCTTCTCATTTTCTTCTTCTTTTATTTCATCTTTTTTTGTTCGTTTTGCTTCTTCTTCATTTATTTCTTGTTTGCTGATTTATTTTGCTCTTTATTTCTTCTTTTGTTTCTTGGTTGTTTTCTTTCTCTCTCTCATTTTTTTACTTCTTATTTGTTCGTGCTTTGCACTTCTTTCATGTTTGTTTGTTTCGTTTTCTACTTTTGCTTTATTTTGCTTTCTTTCTTCTTTTTTTTTCTTATTGGTTGGTTTGTTCCTCTTTTTTTTTTGTTGGATTGTTTATCTTCTTCCTTTTTTCTTTCTTTGTTGATCTGTTTCACTTTCCATCTTTCTT
>SEYY01000963.1:208893-218893 GCA_009176605.1 Armadillidium nasatum
ACTGCAAATGAAAATGAGAAACATCGCCATATTGATTGATTAACTTCTGATGTTGTTTCTTCTTGCCTGTCTTCCGCATTCATTAACGAGTCTTTCTCTTCAGTCTTCATAATAATCGATGCATTAATCCCCCTTTTGTACTTTCTAGTACTCGTTCTTGCATCATAACCCTCCATCCTCCGATCCTCACCTGTTTCTGCTTAATCCCCAGGTAACAATCCCTCTCCCTCTTTTCCTCCTTCCTTCCCCCTCTCCACCTCCCCAGTCCCCCCCCCCTTCGTTGGCCAAATTTTGAAGGAAACAAGCAGAACACTTCGATAAAAGTTGACTTGCATTCAAGAGAACAAAATGAGGCCCAAAATTCGATTTGAAAAACTTTTATATAATTTTCCGCCCTAATAAAAGCCCCGTCCCCCTCCCCCTCCCCCTCTATTTTAGGACAACGAAAAAAAAAATCTCTTTCCTACCACCAACCAAAACGAGTACACATACTAACATATAAACACACATGGACGTTCATATTCGTACAGAAAGGAAAAAAGTTCTAATTGATTTTGATTATATATATTTTTTTTTCAGTAAATTTTTGGATTTTAATTTCTTGAAAAGTTTTTGAGTAAAATTTTAATAAATTGACTAGAATTTTTGAAAGTCTTTTAAAGTGCAAATATATATATATATATATATATATATATATATATATATATATATATATATATATATATATATATATATATATATATATATATATATATATATATATATATATATATATATATATATATATATATATATATATATTATATAGGTTAAAATAAATTATATTAATTTTATTTTTTTTTTTATTTTGATTCTCCTGAAATTTTCAGTGTATATAGCTTTTTTTTATATTATATAATATTATTTTATTAAAATGAAAATATATACTATTTATATATATATACAAAACTTATATTAAAAATGGGAATACTATTAAAAAATTTTTATATTATATTATATATTAGAATATCTTATATTTCAATTTTTAATATATTAGTAAATATATATATATATATATATATATAAATTTTTTTGTCTCCTCTGGTGAGCAAAGGCCGGAGGCCCACCAAATTCCACCAGAATTGGGGAACATTATGAATCTGGTCGCTAATGGCCGACGTGACCCGACACACGCCAATTGAAAATGTGCAAGTCAAAGGAAGTTGGGAAAATAGAAGGGAGTGTGTTCAAGACTTTACCAGTAGAGTACATGTAAGAGTGAGCACAGCGGTTAAGTCTGGGGTCGGAGAATTGGACAGAGAAAAGATGAGACTGTGTAGAAAGTCGTGTCGCACGAGTCCTTCTCAATGGAGGAGGTATGCGACGTGAGAGTTCAGAAGAGCAATGTCCGTTGTAATAGCGATAGTATAGAGAAAGTGACGCAACAATTCGACGGGAACAAAGAGATTGGAGAGAGTAAGTAAAAGCAAAAGAGTTTATAAGATGAAAGGCCCTAGACTCCACCTTTTCGAGAAGAGCTGTATGTGTGGAACCGCCCCAGATGTGCGAGGCGTACCCCATACAGGGACGAACAACACCCCTATACAGAGCAAGCAACTGGGGTGGCGTAAAAAAAACCACGAAGGCGCCTCAGAACACCCAACATCTTAGAAGCTTGTTTAGTGAGAGAAATAATGTGATCTTTCCAAGAAAGATCACGAGAAAAAGAAACACCGAGAATATTGAGGACAGATGAAGGTTTGAGTTGAGTGTTTTCGAAGAAGATATCATAGTTGTGTGGAAGATTGTGTCGAGTAGAAAGATGGAGGAATTAAGTTTTTGAGGCATTGAAAGCGACCATGTTTTCTCTGCCCCAATTTGAAATACGAGAAAGGTCAGAGGTCAGTTGCTCCAAGACCATCCTTCTTGAATCTATCAACTGTTGTTGGGAGGGACGTCTTTCAAATTGAAAGGAGTAATGAAGGGTAGAGTCATCGGCATAGGAGTGTATAGGAGACGAAGTAATAGAGAGAAGATCCTTATTAAAAATTAGAAAAAGAGTTGGAGATACAACAGATCCTTGAGAAACACCACTATTTATAGATTTATAGGAAGAACGGTGGCCGTCTACAATAGCTGCTATAGAACGACCGGAAAGGAAATTAGAGAGAAGGATAGATTCCGAAAGAAGGGAAGTTTGGAAATCAAGGCTTTGTGGCAGACTCTATCAAAGGATTCGATATGTCTAGCGCCACAGCGAAAGATTCACCGAAACCCCGAAGAGCGGAGGACCAAGAGTCAGAAAGTAGGGAAAGAAGATTACCAGTAGAACGTTCTTTACGAAAGCCATACTGGCGATCAGAGATAAGATTTGAAGAATTAAGGTGTTTCCAAATTTTCCTGTTAAGGATAGATTCGAAAACTTTAGAAAGAATGGAGGTCAAAGAAATAGGACGGTAGTTAAAGGGTTCAGAGGGGCCCCTCTTCTTCGGCACAGGTTGAATGAGCGCACAATTCCAGCAAGAAAGGAAGGTCAAAGTAGAAAGGCAAAGAGGAAATAGTTTACCAAGTTTGGGTGCAAGCTCGGATGCACAATTTTTGAGAACCGCAGAAGGAATACCATCAGGACCATACGCCTTCTTAGTGTTAAAAGCTCAGAGATAGCAGAAATGACATCTTTAGCAGAAATTACAATGTTCGGCTTAAATGAGTTGGAGGGGGTTGAAGGAGGAATAGCTCCGGAATCGTCTAAGGTACAATTAGAGGCAAAAGTATGAGCGAAGAGTTCAGCTTTAGTAGAAGGTAAAATGGCAGTTGTGCCGTCAGAATAAACTAGAGAAGGGAAAGAGGAAGAAGCAAAGTTAGAATTAACATTTTTTTGCAAAATGCTAGAAAGGGCGAGAGGAAGAGGATCCAGAAAGATAACTGCATTTGCGGCGGAGAAAAGAGTTTTTGTGTCTTGAACAATAGATTTTGTACGATTCCGGGATGAAATATAAATTGAATGAGTTTCAGGAGTTTGAAGACGACGGTAATCTCAGAAGGCAGCATCCCTACGGCGGATAGCGCGAGAACAAGCAGAGGTAAACCAAAGTTTATTTGGTTTAGTAGAAGGGAAAGAAAATTGAATATTCCCCTCCATGTCAGAGAGAATCACCTGTTAAACGCTCAGCACACTCCGAGGGACCCCTCCCACGAAAGCAATAATCATTCCACGGGAAATCTAAGAATTACAACCGAAAGTCAGACCAGTTAGTGGCACCGAAATGCCAGAAACGTCTCCTCGCTGAAGACGAAGGCCGTTCTTGCGGAAGACTTGAAGAGACAGAACAAGATAGATACGATATAAGAAGGTGATCTGATGAACCCAGAGGAGGAAAGAGTTTAACAGTATAAGGAGAAGGATAAGAAGTAAGGAAAATATCAAGTATGTTGGATTCATCACCAAGACGGTCAGGGATCCGGGTAGGGATTTGCACCAACTGCCCAAGGTTGTTCTGGATAGAAATGTTGTGTGCGAGTTCACCGGCTGGATCATGAGAACTAGATGAAAGCCATTGGCGGTGGTGAACATTGAAATCCACTAAAAAGATGATTTCGGAGAAAGGAGAAGTAAAAAGAATGTGCTCTATTTTGGAGTTTAAATAGTCTCAGAATTTTTTATAGTCAGTAGAATTAAGAGATAAATAGACAGAACAAATAAATTTAGTAGTAGAATTGGAAGAGAGCTTTAAGTCATAAAGTAGAGAATTCGTGAGACTCCAAATTAGCGACAAGAGATCTAATAACATCTTTGCCCGCATATATATATATATATATATATATATATATATATATATATATATATATATATATATATATATATATATATATATAATATATATATATATATATATAATATATATATAATAATAATAATAATAATAATAATAATAATAATAATAATAATAATAATAATGTTGCCCTGTCCCTCCACAAAACAATGTCCAAAAATAAAGAAATTAGTAGGTAGCGTTTTTTTTTTTTTTTTTTTTTTTTTTTTTAAAAAAAAAAAGGGTACGAAAAAAAAAAAAAAAAAAAATTTCAAGTGCTTATAACTTTTTTCTAGACGTGAAATCAAAAATCTGTTCTCACCAATGCAAAAAAAAATTGGGGCTAAGATTATTCAGTTAAATTTTCAGTCCATGTGGACCAGTGGTTTGACCACGCTATTCATTTTTTTCAACTTTGGGTCCAAATAACTTTCAAACCGTTATATGTTCAGAAAAATGATCGAAATCAACTCAGAACTTCGGGACAAAATACATATACCCTGAAAATTTCAGCTTAATCAGTCAAATAATAAAAAAAAAAAAATATTCAAACAAAATATAAGAAAATTAAGATTTTCCTTCTTGCTTTTTTTAATTTTTCTTTTTTTCTGTTTCTTTTGACTGTTCCTTTTCTGCTAGTGAATGTTCATCTTTGTGTTTTGTTTTTAGATACCCCATAAGAGTTACTTGAAAATTTTTTACTTGTAGCACCTGGAGGTCCTCTTCTAATTTCCTGGCTGCAGATGTTACATTTAGCTATTTCGAGCCTGTCTTGAAACATTGTAAAGTACTCCCATACTGCTGAAGCTTATCTTTTAACTATGTTGACTGAAGTATAACAAAATAATAATTTTGAAATAATGTAGCCTAATTGATACAAGTTTGATACATAGCAATAAATAACAATGATATGTATAAATACAGGTTATATTGATAATTTTATATCTTACATTTTTTCAAACTTTACATTAGGGTCTTACCTAGATAAAGCTGTTGAATCACTATTATGAATCAAAAACAAAAAAAAAATTTTTTTTATTTTTGTACTTTTTGTTATACAAAATCGTTAATTTTCTGAATTTTTTTCGGAGAAAATCCGTATAATCATTAATTTAAGTGAATTTTGGCTATTCTACGCCTTTCCTAAATTAAATAAACCTCAATTAAATTTATATCTAATTTTTTTGAAGTAAAATTTCAGTGCTTTTGACCTCTTTACAAATTTTAGGCAACCCCGGCCAGAACCCCGGCCCCGGCCAAATTCCAGCCCCGGTCGGTCCCTATATATATATATATATATATATATATATATATATATATATATATATATATATATATATATATATATATATATATATATATATATATATATATATATATATATATATATATATAGTGATGGCATCCGCATTTTCGAAAATTCAACATCCGCATTTCGAAAATTCAACATCCGCATCAGCACTTGACGAAAATTCTATATCTGCATCCGCATCCGCATCTTCAAATGAGATAATATCACATGTGATCAATCTCTCTCTCTCTCTCTCTCTCTCTCTCTCTATATATATATATATATATATATATATATATATATATATATATATATATATATATATATATATATATATATATATATATATATATATATATATATATATATATAAAGTTGAGATGTAAATAAGTGATCCTATAAGCGGAAGTTTTAAATATATATTTTGTTTGAGTACAGTAGGAAAATGAAGAGTGTGTCAGGAAAGAGCGTGAGGTCAATTTGAGCGGAGTGATTTGCATTGCAAATCAAAATCCCGTTTTGGCTTAGGTTGCCAGATTTTTTGAAAAGTAGCTAAATCTAGCACCCCCGAAGGCGCTCCCTATACTACTACTACTGGGTCTGAAGATATTAGCTAATTAATACTTTTTCCACTTGGAATTTTTGGAATAAATTGAAATGAGAAGTATTTCCATAAATTCGATCTCTGTATGGATATATATATATATATATATATATATATATATATATATATATATATATATATATATATATATATATATATATATATATATATATATATATATATATATATATATATATATATATATATATATATATATATATATATATATATACCACACAACACGTTTACTGTAAACCTATGTTGAAAAATGCTCTCGACTGTTGCGTGGGGATATTTGTCTGCCCTCATATGACTGTTGTGAGTGTTATTAATGCCGTGGTGGGTAAATGTTGCTTCATTCGTGAAAAGTGTGCGCGATACAACACGATGATTATTATTTATCCACCGACAAAATTCGATACGTGTAGCATAATCTTCCGGTTGTAGGTGTTGCACTCTCTTTACTTGGTATGGGTATAAGCCTTGATCGTGGAGTGTGTTTATTACTCTTCTTTGTGGAATGTCCAATTGAGCAGCAATTCTACGTGAGCTGGTCGTTGGATATATATATATATATATATATATATATATATATATATATATATATATATATATATATATATATATATATATATATATATATATATATATATATATATATATATATATATATATAACTTAATTACTGGAAGTAAAATAAAAAAGAGAAAGGGATTTTGGCAGAAGTAGAAGAGAAACAGAATACTTGAGAAAAGCACTTCGTGAAATTAAACTCTAAATAAGTGAAACTTTAAATTTATTATTTGATAAAGAAATCTTCATTACTGCAATGACCTTTTCACTCATGAAATAGAATATTAAAAATATAATTAGATCCTGATTCAAAAACCAAATAAACGTTATTGAATCAGACTTATAAAGAACCATTATCACTTTTTATGTTATACTCTCTTGTTTAATTAGACACTTTTGAAAACTCATTTGAAAACTCAATTTATTATATCAGAAAAAATCATCTGCTTTTTTTTTAGATATACTTTAATAGGTCACTTGTTTCTTATTAAAATTTTAAAACGAGTTTCTATTCGTTGTTTAATTTAGATCAAAATATTGTAGTAAGTATTTACATAATAAGCTTGTAGGAAAAAAGAAAGCCTTTAAGCCATTTTATTTTTATTTATTTATTTTTTTAAATACAAATCAGATACTGACTTCTCGTTTGGACGATATAATATGAATTTAAATTTAAAGGAATATTTATTTTTAGATAAAGGAGCCTAACCTGTAACCAAAGGTGTATGATCCCCCGACCTTTTTTAAAATAAATAAATAGACATAATAAGAAATACAAGTTCTTCAATGAAGATAGCTGAGTTAATTTGAAGTTTAATGTGAAAAATAAATAGTATACTTAATTAAGGAAAGAACGAGCATTAATTATCAATTTAAAATCGGTCTTATAAAAAAGTTCGTATAATAGCTTTCAATTACCTTCACATTATTTAGAACTTGACGGCTTTGTTTTGTTTCTGAGAGTGGATCTCTCAGAATAATGTCATCTGACGTCACACCTGTGAAAGTATACAAAATAATTGACGTCGATCTCATTTGGTCTCTGTCAGAGTCAAGATTTATATCCGTCACAGCAGTAGTACAGAAACAAGAAATCCAGAACTCGAAAAGAATATTTAGAGTTTGTTAGAATTTGAAGCTTCGCAAGTAAAGGTCACGTGTTAGACCTTTACTTTTTTTAACATTTTTGTTAACTCTAAACATTTGAAGTCTTCATTATCTCTGCGCATAAATTTCCCCTTCTCAATTTCTTTTTCTCTTTTAACATAAAAGATTCATTAATGAAGGTAATTGAAAAAAAATTAATATTTTAAGGGGAAAATTTCTTTATTCTCCTCTTTTTGCATAAAAATTTTCTCTTAATTGCTACTCTTATTTCTGAAAAATTTAAGCACTTATGTAGGAGTATATATATATATATATATATATATATATATATATATATATATATATATATATATATATATATATATATATATATATATATATATATATATATATATATATATATATATATATATATTTCGTGAGAATAACCAAGGCTAGAAGCGTTTAATGGTTTGCTTTTATTCCTGAAAGTGCATCGGACTTTGACGAAATAACATTTTAAGCCAGAGTAGGAAAGCGTTGTAAAGTATTGCTTACTTCACCTTTGTGCAAACAAGAGCACTTTTATAGCTACTATTACCAGGATTCGTAAAAAAAGAAAAGGATCTCCAAAATACCAATCATAAAAAGAAGGGATGAAGAATGAACACTTGTACTAAATCTGATATTAATTATGTTATAAAATATATGATAATATAAATGCATTTAAAAGCTGAATGAATCACGCACACCATATTTTGATCATCCATATGTTCCAATTTGTGAGAGTTGAGAATGAGCTACTACAGTCAGTCATAATGTCTTGTTAATTATTATTAAATTAACAACTTTGCTGATAAATACTTTTTAAGAAGAAAAATTGGGATATTTTATTACGAGATGTTTGTCAATTCATACGCTCAGGAAAATCATCACAACAAACTAATCATGAAGAGCTTAAAAGCAAAAGTGGCAAGTCAGAATTGCAACACCAATAAAGAGACAAAACATGTTGCAAATTAAATTGGTGATTAGTTGCAAAAATTTACCAAAGAAGTTAACCTATTAATAATGAAATTATTTCCAAAGAAAACTTAACATACGAGTAAATTTTCAAACAGAAGCAAAAAATTGTCAATATTGGAAAATTGAACCTGAAGAAACCTATGTTCTTCAGTTGTCAAATACAGGGCATATATATATATATATATATATATATATATATATATATATATATATATATATATATATATATATATATATATATATATATATATATATATATATATATATATATATATATATATATATATATATATATATATATATATATATATATATATATATATATATATATATATATATATATATATATATATATATATATATATATATATATATATATATATATATATATATATATCATTGGGTTTTAATGAAACACATTGATAAAAAAAATCTTGAGAGAGTCGCGATAAATGCTGCAAGGATTTGAATGTTTCTTTTTGCTGCAATTTGATTTTTATCATTATGAAAATACAAATTGATAGAGAACATCTGTCCTGGAGTTCAACTATATATATATATATATATATATATATATATATATATATATATATATATATATATATATATATATATATATATATATATATATATATATATATATATATATATATATATATATATATATATATATATATATATATATATATATATATATATATATATATATATATATATATATATATATATATATATATATATGGTTTAATAATGTATGTGTATTAAAAAAGTCTTTTAGATACCCTCCATGAAGTAATGTTGAGTGTGTGTTCAGTGTTAGGAATTTAATTATATTAAATCTGAGACTCAAAGTCGAATGAAATTTTATGTAAAAGTTGCACCGAGGAAATTGGAATAAATGAAGGAATGAACTGGCAAGCGAAAATCCAAGGTCAACAAAATTAGAAACATCTTGGAGAGGGTTATGTCAATGCAATGGACAAATGCGGCCTAATGATATATATATATATATATATATATATATATATATATATATATATATATATATATATATATATATATATATATATATATATATATATATATTATATATATATATATATATATAAATAAAAATATATATATATATATATATATATATATATATATATATATATATATATATATATATATATATATATATATATATATATATATATATATATATATATATATATATATATATATATATATATATATATATATATATATATATATATATATATATATATATATATATATATATATATATATATATATATATATATATATATATATATATATATATAAAGTTCGAAATCGTTTCGGGTTACACAGATCCATTATCAAGAAAAATAATGGTTATACCTACGATAGAATATTATAAGTTAAGTATTAAAAGTTAAAAGAAAAACCAAACCTACGGTAAAATTAAATAATAAATAATAATAATAATAATAATAATAATAATAATAATAATAATAATAATAATAATAATAATAATAATAATAATAATGAAATAATAATAACTAATATTACTATATTGAAAAATTCATTAAAGGCTATTGAAAAATAAAAGTGACTATCACACTATAAAATAGAATCAAATTT
>SEYY01000963.1:226393-246393 GCA_009176605.1 Armadillidium nasatum
GGTGGGGCTACAAATTCCTCTATGTACTTTATTCGATGACATTCGTTGGTTTTGAGATATAGCCTTCAAAAAGGTCCATTTTTGGCCAAATTTCAAAAATTCCCAAAGTTTGAGAGGCTATATCTCGCTTCAAACAAAAAGCATTTAAATATGCACTAAATAAATATTGTTGCCCTGCCCTCTTCTAAACAATATTCACAAATAAAAAAAATAGTAGGTAGCGTTTTTTTATAAATAATTTTTTCCTCCAGAAGGGTACGATTTTTGCAAATTTTTTTTCAAGTGCTTATATAACTTTTTTCTAGACGTGATATCAAAAACCTATTCCCACCAATGCAAGAAATTGGGGCAAAGGTATTCAGCTAAATTTTCAGCTCATGTGGACCAGTGGTTTGATCCAGTTATTCATTTTTTTCAACTTTGGGTCCAAATAAGTTTCAAACCGTTATAGACTCAAAAAAATGCTCGAAAATCAACTCAGAACTTCGTGAAAAAATTCACATACTTTGAAAATTTCAGCTCAATCAGTCAAATAATAAAAAAAAAATTTCAAACAAAATATAAGAAAATTAAGATTTTTTTTTTTTCTGTTTCTTTTGACCGCTCCTTTTCTGCTAGTGAATGTTCATCTTTGTGTTTTGATTTTAGATACTCCAAAAAGATTTGGTTGAAATTTTTTTACTTGTAGCACCCGGAGGTTCTCTTCTAATTTTCTGACTGCAGATGTTAACATTTAGCTATTTCGAGCCTATCCTGAAACATTGTAAAGTATTCAAATACTGCAGAAGCTGATCTTTTAGCCATATTGACTGAAAGTATAAACAAAAAAATAATTTTTAAATAATGCAGCTAAATGATACAAGTTTGATACATGGCAATAAAATAACAATGATATGTATAAATACAGGTTAAATTGATAATTTTATATCTTACATTTTTTCAAACTTTACCTTAGGGTCTTACTTAAGTAAACCTGTTGAATCACTATTATGAATTAGAATATTTTTTTTTTTAAATTTTTGTACTTTTTTTTAAACTTTAACTATACAAAACTGTAATTTTTTTTTTTTTTTGTTGAGAAAATGCATATAATCATTAATTTAAGTGAATGTTGGCTATTCTACTCCTTCCTTACAATTAAATAAACCTTATATCTAATTTTCTTAACCTTAAATTTCAGTGCTTTTGACCTCTTTACAAATTTTAGGAAACCCCGGCCAGAACCCCGGCCCCGGCCCCGGCCCCGGCCAAATTTGGGTGACCCCGGCCCCGGCCCCGGCCCCGGCCAAATTCCAACCCCGGTCGGTTCCTATATATATATATATATATATATATATATATATATATATATATATATATATATATATATATATATATATATATATATATATATATATATATATATATATATATATATATGTCACCACCACTCACGGGCAGAGCCCTTTTCAAGGAGGGGGTATAATAAAAACATCAAAGGAAACCCACATGCACTCAAGTCTTACGCATATCCCTAAGGTGAGCACAGACGGAGGCTTTAAAGAGGGGAAGATTAAATACAGCATGAAAAACAGATGATGGTATGGAATTCCACAAAACAAAAGTAGCTGGGAAGAAGGAGGCACCACAACGAGCAAGCCTTGAGTTTGCAACACTCACAGATTGCTCATGCACATGTGAGGCACTTTTTGTGTTACGAGGGAAACGCAACGGAGGTGGGATGCGAGAGGTCAACTCCCTCGAGCATCTGCCGTTGCATAACCTATAGAAAAGAGATAGGACACGAACTTCACGTCTCAGAGAAAGAGGGTCAAGAGAGTTCGAAAGTTTAACCTTAGAGTTAACCCTATCCAAAAGAATAGTCGAACCTGAACCACCCGAAATGGGAGAGCAGTATTCCATACAAGGGCGAATAAGACCCTTGTATAATGTGAATAACTTCTAAGAAAAAAAATTCCCGCAACCTGAACAAAACCCCCTAGCTTTTTTGAAGCCACCTTAGCAACAGCTGTGATATGAGATTTCCAAGATAACCTGTTGTTTATGTTTAACCAAGGATGTTTATATTGTTCACAGGTGAAACGGCAGAGATTTTGAAGGAGACAGGAAAGTTTGGAGGTGTCTTAGAAAGGGAGATGTGAAGAAGTTGAGTTTTTAGGGAGTTGAGTTTTTAGAGAGATTGCGGTGGCCTCACTGGGAGATCCCTTTCAGGTCGGCAAGAATAGAATCGGAAAGGTGAAGACGAGAAGCAACTCTAGAAGCAAATGAAGGAGCAGATTTAAAATGAGTAGAAGAATGGAGAGTTGAGTCATCGGCATAAGAATAAATAATAGAGTTAGAAGTGCAACTGAGGAGGTCTTTGATGAAAAGTAGGAAAAGAGTAAGGAATAGAATAGATCCCTGAGGAACACCACAATTAATAGGGAAGAAGTTGCTCCATCAGCAAGAACTGATATGGAGAGATTTGAGAGGAGACTAGACATGAGTAAGCAAAGAGAAAGGGGAAACCCAAAGGAGGGGAGCTTAGAGGGCAGTGATGCATGCCATTCCCAGTAAAAAGTCTTGGTAATGTCAAGCGCCACAGCACAAGACTCCTCATAGTCACTAAGGGCAGAAGACTATAGATCAGTAAAAGAGGAGAGTGTGTCACCAGTAGACCTCGAGCATCGAAAGCCATACTGGTGATCTGAGGGAAGAGAATGAGATTCCAAATGATCCAGGATATGAGTGTTAAGAATAGTTTCAAAGACTTTAGATAGAATACAAGTAAGAGCTAAAGGTTGATAGTTAGAAGGTTCAGGGCGGCTACCCTTCTTCGGGATCGGCTGAACATATGCACGCTTCCAACACTATTAGTACTAATGGCATATTGAGTAGAGTTGAACAAAAAAAGGCGCCAACTCGGGAAGTATACTCCCTCAAAGCACGGGGAGGAATGCCACCCGGACCACTAGCCTTTCTAACGTTCATAGATTTTAGAATCACATGTACCTGATCTTATGAAATTACAGGTAAAGGCATGGGACGCCTAAGAAAGAAGGAGTGGGATTATTGATGCAGGAATCATCCAGGGTAGAATTAGATGAAAAAAGGAGACCGAAGAGATTAGCCTTTTTTCAGCAGGAGTATTAGCTACAGAACCCTCAGAGCGAATAAGAGGAGGAAAGAACGATTTGCAGAAGTTTTTGGAAATATTTTTGGCAAGAGGCCAGAAATTTGTATCAGAGGGAGAACCAAGGAGGTCGGTGTACTTCGTTTTAGTGAAAGTAAACTTGGCTCGTCGAAAAATATCCCTGCGGCGATTCCTAGCTGAATGAAAATTAATAAGAGTGATGAAAGAAAGAGAGTTTTTCCACTTCCGATACGCACTTTCACTCTCCTGTGTGGCAAGAGAGCACTCACCATCGAACCATGGATTTTGGGGAGAGAATGATTTAGTTGAATAAGAAATGAAGCTGCTCATCCCATCAGCGATCAAGCTCCCACCTTTTCAGCGGACGCCGAAACATTACCAGTGTCAAAGCAGGATTCATTCCAAGAATAATTAGGTAGAAGCGACGCATACCCAGAAATTGGGTTTTGGGCAGGGTGGAGCTGCTGGAGAGAAAGTGTTATAATTAAGAGCTATAAGATTATGGTTAGAATTACCGATAGGAAGGAAAATGGTGTATTTAAAATGAGAAGGGGTAGTGGTGAAGAACAAATCAAGTGTGTTTAAGAATTTGGTCAGGACGATCTGGGATGTGTGTAAGTTCTCTACTTAACTGTTCCAAGAAAAATACAAATGATTTAGCCTCCTTCCCACCTGTATCAGTATGGGAGGAGCCCAACCACTCAGTGTAGTGTATGTTGAAATCCTCTAAATAGAGGTTCTCGGCATTTAAATGAGAAGAAGTAATAGTCTCGTGAGATATTAAAGAGAACTGGAAATTTGTTCTACTAGGGGAGTAGAAGCAGAAGCACAAGATAATGGTAGTAGTAGGAAGAAAGATTTTAAGCCATAAAACATAGAAATATAATGTATATAAATCAAATTTTTAATTTTCATTACTTTTTGAAAATCTGAAAGTTTTTAGATTATTCTATAAACTTTGAAAACATACACACACTTTCATTCTCACAAACTTTTATATATATATATATATATATATATATATATATATATATATATATATATATATATATATATATATATATATATATATATATATATATATATATATAAAAGGTTTTCTTGTTCTTGGAAGCCTTAGTGAGTAGTCGAAAAATTTTCGTAATTTACTTGCGAATTTATTCCCAGAATTTCTCATCACATAATCTCTTGGTTCTTTCTTTGGTCGCTAGTGCCCAAAGGGGATTCGCTGCTCAAACCTCTCTCTCTCTCTCTCTGTCCGTCTGTCCGTCTGTCTGTCTGTCTGTCCGTCTGTCTGGCTGTCTGTCTGTCTCTCTCTCTCTCTCTCTCTCTCTCTCTCTCTCTCTCTCTCTCTCTCTCTCTCTCTCTATCTATATATATATATATATATATATATATATATATATATATATATATATATATATATATATATATATATATATATATATATATATATATATATATATATATATATATATATATATATATATATATATATATATATATATATATATATATATATATATATATATATATATATATATATATTAGTGATGGTATCCGCATCCTCATCCGCATCCGCACTTTCAAAAATTCAACATCCGCATTTGCAAATGAGAAAAGATGACATGCAATCCATCACTAATATATATATATATATATATATATATATATATATATATATATATATATATATATATATATATATATATATATATATATATATATATATATATATATATATATATATATATATATATATATATATATATATATATATATTCAATGCAGAGATGGAATTTATGAAAATACTTTTCCATTTTAATTTATTCCCAAAGTTCCAAGTGGAAAAAGATATTAACTAACGAGTCTCTCACTAATATCTTACGACCCACTCTTTGTTTTCCTAGCGAACTCAAATAAAAAATATTCTTAAAACTTCAGTATTTAGGATCACTTACACCTCAAAATAGAAATATTCTTACTATAATTGAAGCTACATTCCTGCAACGCCAGGTAATTTTTATAAATTATAACTTCAGACACAAAGAATCTCACACAATTCTTTTCAGATCCTCATTAATTTATTTATTTAAGTGTACCCACTGTAATGCGGCATATGTAGGACAAACTGGTCTACAATTGAAAGTAAGGATTGATAAGCATAGAGGAGTTTCCTTTGAACAGACCAATCCTCTTTGCTCTCCTGTACACTCTTCCATAAAAGACCATGGACATACCCACAATTTTTCTTCATTAAATTTCTCTGTTCTTCAGTTATAGAGAAATCAGTAGAAGAAAAATAGTGAGTGTCTTCATGGTCTCTTATGGCAGAGTGTTCAGTAGAAGAAAGAGGAAGATCAGTTCTGAAGGAAACTCCTCTATGCTTATCAATCCTCACTTTTAAATACAGACCAGTTTGTTCTACATATGCTGCATTACGGCTGGCACACTTAAATAAATAAATTAATGAGGATCTGAGAAGCATTATGATAAATTCCTTGTGTCTGAAAAAAGTGTGAATTAAGAGGGAGTTTTAATTTGTAAGAATAAACTGGCACTGGGGGAATGTTGATTCAAGTACAGTAAGAATATTTTTGTTAAGATAAGATGTAATGGACCCTAAATACGGAAGTTTTAGATATATTTTTTGCTTAGGAACAATAGAAAAATAATGAGTAGCTCTAAAGATATCAGCGAGAAACTCGTTAATACTTTTCCCCCTTCGAACTTATGGAATAAATTAAATTGGAATTTTTTTAAAAATAAATTCCATCTCATGGAATAAATGCCAGTCAGAGCAAATTTTGAGTGCTCTATAGATTCTAGGTCTTAGATCTGATAGAATAATATTTGTGATGCATTTTTGCATTCGCATCCTCATCAAAATTGACATCCGCATCCGCATCCGCACTTTCGGCAATTCAACATCCTCATTCGCATTTTCGAAAAAACAACATTCGGATCCGCACTTGACGAAAATTCTATATCCGCATCCGCATCCGCATCCGCTAATGAGAAAAAATGACATCCGATCCATCACTAATATATATATATATATATATATATATATATATATATATATATATATATATATATATATATATATATATATATATATATATATATATATATATATATATATATATATATATATATATATATATATATATATATATATAAAGGAAAAAAGAAATTATTTAAGTATTTCACCATGAATGATGAAGGTATGAAAGTAGTGTAAATAATATTTGTAACCTTACTTTAAAAAAAATGTATATATTTAATCACTGTAATAATATATTTTTTCTGCTTTGATATTTGATTTTTTTATTAAGTTGCATTTTTCATTCACTATAATTTTCTAAATATCAGATATCATAACAAACATTAAAAAATAATAACTATTATTATTATTATTATTATTATTATTATTATTATTATTATTATTATTATTATTATTATTATTATTATTATTATTATTATTATTATTATTATTATTATTATTATTATTATTATTATTATTATTATTATTATTATTCTAGGGTAAATATTTGTTTTGTTTTCTTTAAACTGGTTTATTTTTACGTTGTGAGCAAAAACGTAACATTTATTTTTATGAAAATCGTTCATAACTGAGAAAACCACCACAAAATCTGTGAAACTTTGATTTATTGAAAGTCACAACCAAATAAAATTAATATTAATGTAACGTAACACGACCTAAACAAAGCAAGTTTAACGTAACATGATATAATGAAGAAAAGGGAAATTACGAAAGAAAATTTTTCAAACTTGTTGAGGAGGCTTAGTCATTCTAATATCACCTCGTAGTTTATTTCATTCTGCTTTTAGGCATACTATCAGATGTTGTTCACCGACTTTATATATATATATATATATATATATATATATATATATATATATATATATATATATATATATATATATATATATATATATATATATATATATATATATATATATATATATATATATATATATATATTAGGGATGGAGTGAAGTATCGGTATCGGTATCGGTATCGGCAAGTATCGGCATATTTTCCGATACCGGTATCGGTATCGGTATCAGTATCGGTATCGGTATCGGCAAAAAATTTGTATAGGAGTAAAGTATCGGTATCGGTAGTAGTATCGGCAAGTATCGGCATATTTTCTGGTATCGGGTATCGGGTATCGGCTTCGGGGAATTTTTAGGTATCGGTATCGGAATCGGTATCGGTAAAAATTTTGGTATCGCTCCATCCCTAATATATATATATATATATATATATATATATATATATATATATATATATATATATATATATATATATATATATATATATATATATATATATATATATATATATATATATATATATATATATATATATATATATATATATATATATATATATATGTATTGTGTGTGTGTGTGTATATGTTGTGTTTAAATGAAGCCAAGATTTTGATTTAATGATGAATTCAGAATATAAGATAAAACTTCTCGTAATTTAAAAAGAAATGAGAAGATAATTTTTACTTCATTGAACATAATAGAAAAGGTGTATGATTATTTTGTCAAAATAGAGTTCCTAAATGATTAATGTCGAGCAAAATTATATTACGAAACAATAATTTTGAATTCGGTTAGGTCTTAAATTCGTTTTTGAAGAAAACGAAACTTGAGGGTTCATAAACAAATAAACTATCATAGCAGAAATCGAAATTAGAAACCAATTTGAATTAAGGTGGCTCAAACGGTATAGTGATTGACTCACGTGCTTGAGGGCGTCAGTTCGATCCCACTTGGGGATCCTAGGTATATACTACCTAGAAAAGTTACTCTCTTAGAATAGGGCAATGCCCGTGAGATGTGAACTTTTAATAAAAAAGAAAAAAAAAGGAAAAAAAATGCCAGCTACAAAATTTGTTTGTTTTGACTAGTGGAAAATGGCATGAAAATCATAAATTCTTAATTAATAGAAGCAATCTACAAGGTTCAGTGTCATTAATGGTTTTTTGCATTTGTTTTAACGAGAAGGTTCGAAGATTTGGAATTACAAAGATTGAATGTTGAAACTTGATAAATTTTTTTTATTTTATTTTATTTTATTTTATTTTATTTTTTTTTTTTTTTTTACTAAAGAGGTTTCTGAAAATATTGCCGTTAATGGAATGTAAAACTAGTTAAAATAGTTTTATGTTGGCAATAACAACATGTTACAAAATAAGAAGCTTATTAACATTAGCATCAGTTACTATATATATATATATATATATATATATATATATATATATATATATATATATATATATATATATATATATATATATATATATATATATATATATATATATATATATATATATATATATATATATATATATATATATATATATATATATATATATATATACTGGATATAGTATATAAGCCTTAAAAAGCACTCCTAGAATGGGAAGCCTAAATATAAAGATCGAAGGTGGAGTATTTCAACTGAAAAATTGAAAACAAGTCACGTACGAACCGGAAAAAAAGGAAAAAAAAAATTCTTACTTTTTTTATTTATGTTTAAAATTTCGATCAAAAGATGTTTGCATTATTTCATTCTTATACATAGAAACAAACACAAACTCAGAAACAAATTTTAAACTTTGAAACAAAATAGATAAAAAATTCGATAAACCTTTCCTCCAATAAGCAACTGAGAAATAAAAATAATTTAGATTGAATTTCGTCTATTTTGAAATTTTTTGAACAACTTTACATGTGGGAAAGTTATTTTGCTTAAAAAGAATAATTTAAAGTAAATCGTTTGCTGCTCTACCTACAAACAATTTCAAAAAGATTCTGAGTAAATTGGTCTCGTCAAAAGAAAATTGTGAACAAGAAAGAAAAAATTATAGAAAAATAGAAAATAAATTAAATAGTGCAATAAATAGTAGAGAGAATAAACAAATGAAAATTAATGAGCTGACTCGTTAAAATATAATTTTTTTATTATTATTATTATTGATCGTAAATTAAACTTATTAAAATTTTCGTAGAATTTCTTTTCTAATATATCTCGGTAAAGCGAACTTTTCTCTCTCTCTCTCATATATATATATATATATATATATATATATATATATATATATATATTATATATATATATATATATATATATATATATATATATATATATATATATATATATATATATATATATATATATATATATATATAAGGACAGATTTTTCTTAAAATTGTCATGATTTTTGCGCAGTGCGAGACCAATTTATTCCCGAGCTGTCAACAAACATCTTTCCTTTTCCTCCTCCTTCTCCACTCTTCTCTCATCTCGTTTATGATAATAATAATAATAATAATAATAATAATAATAATAATAATAATAATAATAATGTTTCATTATTATACAAAATACATTTAAAATTAAGCTCTCTTATTTTAATTGTGGATTTGAATTTAATGTTTAAAATAAGGGTTAAATAATTTTGATTTGTGCTACATCTTCAGGAGGGAAGGAAATCTTCATCTTCAGGAAGGAAAGAAACCTTCTTCATCTTCAAAAGGGAAGGAAATCTTCATCTTCAGTAGGAAAGGAAACCTTCACCACTTTAATTTAAAATTAAAATGAAACTAATTTCTTGCTAATGGGAAAACTTTTTCAAGTTTAGCAATGCAAAATTCACACAAAAGTGCTACAGTTTGCAATATCTTATTGAGATTTATTTTTTTATAAACTACAATAGGGGAATCTTTTAATCCAAAACTAAACCTTTCAAGCAAAGAACGCACCTGATTTCTGTAATAGCATCAAAAGTTTAAGAACCAAGAACGCTCACAACAGACATCTCCACTTTATGAAGAACGTGAAGCCAATACTCAAATTTGTCCCATGTCCATCCTTTTAGAGACTTGTTTAGAAAGATGATAATGTGGTCCTTCCAAGAAAAAGATCATAAGAGAATGAAATACGAATAATATTAAGAATAGACAGAGGTCTGAGAAGTGTTTTTTAAGATGTTTTTAATTGTGCTGAAGATTATGTACGTAAAAAGTTGTTTACAATAAAAACAACAATTTTTAATCTGATCTAATTAGAAATTCAAGAAAGATAAGAGGCTAACTGTAAAAAGGTTATCGACCTTTCATTGTTTATTTGCAATTGGTCGAGGCGTCTTTCAAAATGAGAGGATAATGAAGGGTAGAATAATGAGCAGATGGTGAATAGATGATGAGACCAAAACTGAAAAGTTAAAAAAAGAACCGGAAATAGGTCAGAACCCTGAAGAACACCACTGTTAATAAATTTAATTTATGAATGATGACCGTTTACAACAGCTGTTATAGAAAGACCAGAGAGGAAATCAGAGAGAAGGATAGACACCGAAAGAGAGATGTATAGAAATCAATATTTTGTGAGACGTTATGATATATAGAAAACTTTTGATATATCAAGCGCTGTAGCAAAGGTTTCATCGAAATACCAAGGAGCAGAAGTCAAGAAACGGAGAGAAAAAAATGAAGATCCCTAGTAGAGCGTTCCATACGAAAGCCACACTGGCTATCTGAGATAAGATTAGAAGATCTGAGATGTTTCCTAATTTTCCTGTTAATTAAGGATAAATTCGAAAATTTCAGGAATGATGAGGTCAATGCAATAGATCACAAGTTAGAGGATTGAGAGTGATTTCCCTTTTCTAGCTCAGATTGAATAAGTGCACTCTTTCAGAAAAAAGGTTGAAATTGATAAGCACAGGCTGGGGTGCAAGCTTAGAAATACAGGTTTTAAGAACCACAGGTGGGAGACTGTCAGGACAGTACAACCTTCTTAGTGTTAAGCTCAAAGAGAGAAGAAATACAGTTTTTAATAAAAATTACAATATTAGGCATAAATGAGTTTAGGAAATGTAGAGATGGGGAAAATGTATCTCTTGTACTTTAGTTAATTAAAATTCAAATAAATATAACTTCATAGTTGTCTGGGTGTAATGATTTAGGACATGATTTCATATTTAATTTATTATATGTATTTATATTTTCATTTTTAGGTTACGGATCGTCCACATTGCCTGAAATATCATTTGTAATAATCTAAGCTTCATTCATTAGCAGCTTAAGGTTTCTTACAACAAATTAATTCTTTAGATTTATATATATATATATATATATATATATATATATATATATATATATATATATATATATATATATATATATATATATATATATATATATATATATATATATATATATATATATATATATATACAGATATATAAAAGCAAGCGAACAGAGTATTACATCGTATTTCTTCAAGCTTCAAAACTGAAATTTTTTATATTTCTAAAATATTATTATTATTATTATTATTATTATTATTATTATTATTATTATTATTATTATTATTATTATTATTATTACGTTAGTTAGAAAACTTTTCAAATCTATGGAAAGAAAAAATACTCTGAACTTATTAGTAGCTTTATAACTTTCAAATTTTTAAAAAACTCTTTTAATCTAAATATTTGTGAGATTTCTTCATAACTAAATTTACGTAATCCAATTAAACCAGATCATCTGTCTGTCTATTCTCATTTATAAGAGAAAATTTTCAATCTCTCTCTCTCTCTCTCTCTCTCTCTCTCTCTCTCTCTCTCTCTCTCTCTCTCTCTCTCTCTCTCTCTCTCTCTCTCTCTCTCTCTCTCTCATTATCGTCACTTGCTCCATAAAAACAAGTTTCAAAATTTCCGCGAATTTCTCTGTAAAAAATAATTAATTATTCATTACTTCAAAAAAAAACCTTTTCGCTCGATGGTCTTCTTAATAAATTAAAAAAGTATTTTTTAAAAATTTACTCCAAAAGCAGAGCCGCTTCTGTTGAAATGTTTTGCTTTTGTGAAAAATTATCTCTTTTTTTATTTTATTTTTAGGGGAAAATATATTTGAAAAACATAAGAAATTTCCACATTGAATTTGCTTTACATAATGAACTATTTTGTTTGTAATCTGAAACCTGGTCTCACTCTTTTTAAATTGTCTATACTTAAAACAAAAGAGTTTAAATGAAGCGTTAACGTTAACAATGTGGGAAACATTTTGAAATAAAGTAAAACTGTAAAAATATATTTTACATAGCAGGAAATAGAGAAAGAGAGAGAGAGAGAGAGAGAGAGAGAGAGAGAGAGAGAGAGAGAGAGAGAGAGAGAGATGTAAAATCATTGACGCAAAATATAAATCCATTATTTAAATTCATCTTCAGGATTATAAATTGGAATCTAATCGTATATTTGGATCTGAAAAGATTTTAAATATCTTTCTTGCAAAAGCAAAAAATTATTCCTTTAACTTCCTTTTCAACTTTCCTACATTTTTTCTCATCATATCGAATCTGCCATATTTTTTTTTTTTTTCCACATCACCACAATATGAAAAGTAATTTTTCACTTTGTAAATGAGTAAACGCAAATTTCTAATTCAAATTTTAAATCATCCATTACAAATGAACTTAATAGCAATGAGTCGTAAGAAAACAAAATATTCCAATTTATGTTTAATATTTTTATTGACATTCTTGATATCATCATTTAATCAAATTATTATGTCTGGAAACACAAAGCGAATAATTATGTAAATTTCCGGTTATAAAATTTTACTTTTAAAAGCATTTTAAGCATTATTGGATTTCAAAATCAGTGACGAGAACCTGTGTGACTAGACCTCGGGTTCGAACTCTATTTCAGGATCCTAGAATGAATGTTCTACATTTCATGTTCCAGCAATTACAAACATTCCTCTGTGTCTGTCTATATTCGATCATCTATGAAGGCTTAAAGAAAGTTTTTGAAGTTCTTTACTTTTCAAGGAAATATTTCTATACTTCTTCATTCTTTCAATCCTTCATACAATATACACTCAAGTATGTATATATATATATATATATATATATATATATATATATATATATATATATATATATATATATATATATATATATATATATATATATAGTATATATATATATATATATATATATATATATATATATATATATATATATATATATATATATATATATATATATATATATAAGTGAGAGTCTTTGTAAGTGAATGAATAAGGTTTGTGGCTGAAATTAAGAAAGGGAAGAGAAGTATGTGTTGAATTGCTCCTTTTTGAAATTGTTTGAAGTGTTACTCATAAAAAGAGGGAAGATAAAATATCGACGGTGTAATGAAGGAAATTTTTAAGGAAATTGCAAAAATTCATTTCATAATTATTAAAGCAATTTCTTTTTTGAAGTTTTTTTTTCATTTTTCTGAAAGGTCGATGAGTTTTAATATGAATAATTTAGCTGTTGTATCAACATATTTAAAATTATAAAAATCTTAAAGTAGGTATTAACAATGGTAATTCAAATGACACTTTTTAAAGTTTTGAGAATCAAATTTATTATTTTGTTTGTTTCTTTTAAAATTAAAAGAAAAATTATCTTCATTTCAACAACAAAACACAGTCTGAGCTTCAGATATAGATTAATTAGTACTATTTTGAAGTTGAAATTGAAATTCAAGTTTTTAAAATTAAAATGGTTCTGTCGTTCACGAATTCAAAACTATTTTCTTTAATATTACGAAAAAAATTTGTTTCTGTGAACGTGTGTTGCATCTTAGCAAGTAAAACACAGCATAGTGTTCCTCAATAACAATAAAAGTTATATCAGATAAAATATTCTAACAAGATCTCATCATAACAACTACACTGAGTAATTACATTCCCCCCCTTTCATTCTGAAAGGTTTGAGTGGTTGACGATGCGTGTAGGAGGTGTCAGAAAGGACATCTACTGACTAGTAGTAAGATCACCAAAACTAAAGTTCTCTTAAAAATGGCAAACAAATTTGAAATGACTTGTGAATCACATCAACTTTGGAAAAAGAGCAAAATATTTTAAAGTTTTTGATGTTAATCAGACTTTAAAATTATTAAAAGATTTTTTCCTTAATTTTAATCGATGTTTTTCCTATGTAATATATGAAACATTATTTTAAATAGATCATTAATAGTTAACAACTTTGGCTGAAGTATTATTATGTAAGTAAATTACAGGAAGGTTATAATTTTCGAAATTTATAGATCGTTACAGAGTGATAAAAAAGGACTTGAGAGAAGGGAAAAAGAGGGATGCGTGTATGTGTACATGAGAGAGAGTGAGGAAATGCGAAGGGTAATCTTAAGAAGTAAACATAGTTTCATTCTCTAATTTTAATCTTCTTCTTCTTGTCAAAGACAAATCTGCCATGAAATGTAAATATTTCTGATACAGACTAGAGCAATTTATCTCCCATATATATATATATATATATATATATATATATATATATATATATATATATATATATATATATATATATATATATATATATATATATATATATATATATATATATATATATATATATATATATATATATATATATATGTCGGCGTTTAACGATTTGGTTCCGGTATTGCACAAACGCTGGTGTAAATTAGTAGGACTCTAACCTTTGCCTACAAGAGGTATATATATATATATATATATATATATATATATATATATATATATATATATATATATATATATATATATATATATATATATATATATATATATATATATATTTATATATATGCAAAATGGACAAAGACCAGAGGCCTACCAATTTCCACCAGAGTTAGGGACATAAAGGAGATCTGGTCGTTAATGGCCGACATGTCCCGATGCACGGAGTTTAAAAGTGTGCAAGTCAAAGGATGTTGAGAAATAGATAAAGAGAGTACTTTACATGTACTTTACCTGTAAAGTACATTTAAGATTGAACATAATTGTTAAGTCTGAGGTCGGAGAGTTGGACAGAGAAAGAATGAAACTGTGTAGAAAGTCGTGTCGCACGAGCCCTTTTCAGTGGAGGAGGTATGAGACTTGAGAGTTCAGAAGAGCAGTGTCCGTTGTAATAGCGATAATGTAGAGAGAGTGAACCAACAATTCGACGGGCAGAAAGAGATTGGAGAGAGTTAGTAAGAGCAAAAATGTTTGTAAGGCGAAAAATACTATACTCCATCTTTTTGAGAAGGACTGTATGTGGGGAACCACCCCAGATGTGTGAGAGTACTTCATAGAGGAGCGAACAACACCTCTATAAAGAGAAAGCAACTGGGGGACGTAATAAAATAAATAAGTCGCCTCAGAACACTCAACTTCTTAGAAGCTTGTTTAGAAAGAGAAGTAATGTGATCTTTCCAAGAAAGATCCCAAGAAAAAGAAACACCGAGAATATTGAGGACAAATGAAGGTATGAGTAGAGTGTTTCCGAAGAAGAAATCATTGCTGTGTGTAAGGGTATGTCGAGTAGAAAAATGGAGAGATTGAGTTTTTGAGGCATTGATAACGACCATGTTTTCTCTGGCCCAATTCGAATTACGAGAAAGATCAGAGGTAGTTGCTCCAAGGCCACTCACCCTTCTTGCATCAAATAACTGCTGTTTGGAGGGGCATCTTTCAAAGTGAAAGGAGTAACGAAGGGTGGAGTCATCAGCATAGGAGTGGATAAGTGATAAAGTAATAGAGAGAAGGTCATTAATGAAAAGTAGAAAAAGAGTTGGGAATAGGACAGATCCTTGAGGAACACCACTATTTATAGATTTATAGGAAGAATGGTGATCGTCTACAACAGCTTTTATAGAATGACCAGAAAGGAAATCAGAGAGAAAGTCAAAGTGAGAAGGATAAATTTCGAAAGAGGTAAGTTTGGAAATCAAAGCTTTGTACCAGACTCTATTGAAAGCTTCGATATGTCTATCGAAAGATTCTCCGAAACACCGAAGAATAAAGAAACAAGAATCAGAAAGAAGGAAAAGAAGATCACCAGTAGAGCGTTCATTACGAAAGCCATTTTGGCGATCAGAGATAAGATTAGAAGAATTGAGATGTTTTCAAATCTTCCTGTTAAGGATAGATTCGAAAACTTTAGAGAGAACGGAGGTTAAAGAAATGGGCCTATAGTTAGAGGGTTGAGAGAGGTCCCTCTTCTTAGGCATAGGCTAAATGAGTAGGGAAAGGAAGGTCAAAAAAGAGAGACAAAGACGAAATAGTTTACCAAGGCAGGTGCAAGCTCAGAAGAACAAGTGTTGAGAACCACAGGAGGAACATAATCAAGATCATACGCCTTTTTAGTGTTAAGCTCAGAGAAAACAAAAATGACATCTTTAGAAGAAATTACATTATTAGGCGTAAATGAGTTGGAGATGGTTAAACGAGGAGTTACAGCTCCGAAATCGTCTAAGGTAGAGTTAGAGGTAAAGATTTGAGCGAAGAGTTCAATGTTAGTAGAAGTTAAAATAACATTTGTGCCATCAGAAGATACTAGAAGAGAGAAAGAGAAAGATGCAAAGCTAGAGTTAACATTTTTTGCAATGCCAGAAAGGCCAAGAGGAAGATGAATCAGAAAGATTATTTCATTTACAACTGAGAAAAGAATTTTTGGTGTCACGAAGAATAGATTTTGCACGATTCCGAGATGAAATATAAGTTGAATGAGTTTCTAGAGTTTGAAGACGACTGTTTCCTTTCAATATAAGGGGGTCTGTTCTTGCGGAAGACGGGGAGAGACAGAACAAGAAACAGAAATAAGAAGGTGATCGGATAAACCTATAGGTGGAAAGAGTTTAGCAGTATAAGGAGAAAGATAAGAGGTTAAGAAAAAATCAAGTATGTTGAATTCATCACCAAGACTGTCAGGGATACTGGTAGGGAGTTGCACTAACTGCTCAGGTTGTTCTGGAAGAAAAATCATAGGTAAGTTCACCAGCTGGATCATGAAAATTATTGGTTGTGGTGAACACTGAAGTCACCTAAAATGATACTTTCAGGGAGATTAGAAGAGGAAAGAATGTGCTCAATTTTGGAGTTTAAATCGTCGGAGAATTTTTTATAATCAGTAGAATTAAGAGATAAATTGATAGAACAAATAAATTTAGTATTATAATTGTAAGGAGCTTAAGTCATAAATTCAGAAGACTCCGAATTAGAGACACGAGAACAAACAACACCGTTGCGCACATATGAGTAACATCCGCCTTTGTCTCTGAAAATTGAGAATAGAGATAGTAGGAGGTAACAAAAAGATTTGTTGTCATTGCACCCAAGCACCTGAGTTTCAGATAAGAACAAGATATGAAGTTTAGAAGAACAGAGATAGTGTTCGACAAAGGGGAAAATCAGAAAAAAACGCGAATGTTGTAGAAATTAATGAAAACAAGAAGACAGTGCACAGGGGCAAGCCGGACGCGAGTTATTGACGACATCATCCCCATCATCGGAGACTGCCAACTCCCAAATGATGATGATGGGGTGAGAGATGGATGAGGGGCATTCTTTGCATGCCGCCTCTCTAAGCATCTCCGAGGTAGCTTGATGTTTCGCCATTTTTCTTTTGTTTAAAAGGTTATGTATGAGTAAGCGCTTGTAAATATGTGGGAGCATGTGCAGAAATGGTGTGAAATAGTTCGTCTTATCACTCCACAGGTTATGATGCCTAGTAGGGGGTACTTGCACCGTTTGGACGACGCTACTTCTCCTTCTGTATATATATATATATATATATATATATATATATATATATATATATATATATATATATATATATATATATATATATATATATATATATATATATATATATATATATGTAGAATTCGTTGTGGTCTAGTGGTAAAATGTATATATACGTGATGATGAACATAATATGCATAATAATTGTTTATACATAATAAAGAACATTACAATCTCGAATGGGTTGTGACAGGCCTAGCAAGCCGAGAACCGTCATCTAACTGCTCAAGAAAATTAAGTGTTGCTTCGGAACTTTCGTCCAAGACGACTGACAGGCTGATATATATATATATATATATATATATATATATATATATATATATATATATATATATATATATATATATATATATATATATATATATATATATATATATATATATATATATAAAATGTGATATGTCAATGAAATGTATTTTTCTTGGACAAACTTAAATGGCATTCTGCATATTAATTGTAGGTTGTCAAAGAACACTTTCAACCAATCATAAAACATATGTCCTATATAATATATATATATATATATATATATATATATATATATATATATATATATATATATATATATATATATATATATATATATATATATATATATATATATATATATATAATATATATATATATATATATATATTGGATGAATATCACTTTTGGTTGAAATAGTTCAGAAACAACCTTAAAACTTACCAGAAAAAATAGGAAGAAGAACAATTTCATATTTAAAAAATATACGTTCCTCCAATACTCGGCGTTTAAAAGAGTATAATAGAATATAGAGAAAATAGAAGAATCAAGTTTTACACTATACCAATATATAGAGAGACGAGTCACACAACTTTTCCTCAAAGGAGAAAGTATGCTGGCTATATATACGAGATATATATATATATATATATATATATATATATATATATATATATATATATATATATATATATATATATATTATATATATATATATATATATATATATATATATATATATATATATATATATATATATATATATATATATATATATATATATATATATATCAGTGATAGTGTAAGAAGAGAGAGAAGCATTATTTGGACAACTTGTAAGCGTTTGAAGAGATTTAGTGAAAGTGGGAAAGTGAGTTTTTGAGTCTCAACCCATTCAAGAAAGTCACATGAATAGATCCACCTAAGATGGATGATGTTACAGTAAAGACGAGCGAACCTCTATACGGAGCATGAAACAGAGAAGGTGTGGATATGTTTTGATGGAGCTCAGTAAGCATTCCGAAAGACCATTCCACCCCGAGCTATAATCATATCATATGATGAGAGGTCACCAAAGTACGACCAGAAATCCGACCGATCAATCCTTACCACCAAAAAATGATGTCTTTAAGCTCAACATTGATCTTTATATGAAAATTAAGACAGAATACGAGTTGCTGTCATTGCCCTCAAACACATGAATTTCAGTTATAAACAAAGGTGAGATCTAAAAAAAATAGAGGGGGTTCAGTTCAGCAAAGTGATAACTAAAAAAAAAAAAAAAATGTGAGGTTCGCAAACATTAGTAACGAACGGAGATCAAGCTCCAATAAGCCCGTTAGGTCGTTTATATATATATATATATATATATATATATATATATATATATATATATATATATATATATATATATATATATATATATATATATATATATATATATATATATATATATATATTATAATTACTGAAGAGATGCTCTTACATTTATCGTCTATCATGATGAATGTGAATATTTTGGCATTCGATCAATACATTTCAGAATTTAAGGTTCTACATTCAGAAACTTTACGATCTTCTCTTCTCTTCTCTTCTCTTGTTTTATTCACTTCTCTCCTGTTTTTTACTGTTCTGTTCTGCACTCTTTCCTTCTTTTCTCTGATTCTCTCTCTCTGTATGTATGTATGTCTGTCTATCTCATTTGACATTTCCTTCTGCAATATGAGATTTATTTTTACATTTGCCAGTTTTAAATTGCAACTCTGTCACTAAAGTAGAAATTACAACTGTCGTTGGATCAGCATTTGTTCATCGACTTTGATCGTACGTAAGTCTCAGCATTCTTACCCAAATACACACACACATACACACAGGTTAACGCAGGCATTAAAAAAAGGAACAAATATGAATGAGAGATGTACTGCAATATATTCAGCGTAGCAAAAACTTAATT
>SEYY01000963.1:253893-263893 GCA_009176605.1 Armadillidium nasatum
CCAGTGTATGTTACCTAATCATCTAGTTTGATGAACATGCAGATTTGGTTTCATATATTTTCTTGCCTCCGCAATCGAAAAACTTTTAAAAGAGTCCCTGTAGTCAATATTGAAGAATAGGGTTCGAGAACGCTATCCATCATTAACATCCCTACTGGAATTCCGTTTACTTTTCATGAAAAATGGTATAGCATCCCATTATGCACCATCCTGGACTGATATTTGTCAATTTCTAGAAGAATTCAGGCGATTATAAATGTAAAATTCATTCATTTCCAAGGTGTGACAATCGAAGTGCACTTATTCGGCGTATCCTGAATGCTGCAACTCACATTAAAGAAAAACGAAAAAAACTTGAAGAAAAACAAATGCTTTTCGCAGAGGAGCCACAAAATATAAAGAGCTCCATGGTGGTACCTTTGAAAATTTATTGTATAACAGCTAAACTTTTCAAATAAACTTGTGTTAGCTTGTTTGACTATACTTATATATATATATATATATATATATATATATATATATATATATATATATATATATATATATATATATATATATATATGCTCTTTTAAATTAAATTAATGTGAATTTAAATTAATATCTGGCAATTTACCCCGATATCGGGCCGGCTATCCGAAATTCGTCTTTTGAAAATTGCCAGAAATCCGGCAGATTTTGCTGTCCGGTCCATTTCTAATATATATATATATATATATATATATATATATATATATATATATATATATATATATATATATATATATATATATATATATATATATATATATATATATATATAATTTTTAAATTAATTAATTTGACTGGTGTCACTGCTGCAACTACTACTACTACTACTACTACTACTATTAATAATAATAATTGGTAGAAATAGTAGTGGTAGTAGAGATAATAAGTTGGTCAAAGTTGTTTTTTTCAAAGTTAGTTGATGATCGCGCGATTCAGTAGTGAGTATCTCAAATTATAAATCTCCCCTACTGTAAACACCAAATTAAAAACTTCATAATATCTTCCACTATTGTTATTCTTAAGAAAAATCGCACAATATCTTCCTGTTACATTAAATACAAATCTTTATAATCTCTCCCAATGAAAATCAAATATAAACTGCTTAATTTCTCTCTTAATTAAAAGTATTGTTTTTCGTTTGCAAATTTGCTAAGATTTACTGTTTTTTTTTTTTTTTTTTTTTTTTTTTTTTTTAATACTAAAATAAATTTTTAATTCATTAAAATTTGTTTCTTTACAACAAAGGTTATTTCAAATTTAATAAAGTATTAAGACATTTGGTAAAAATTCAAGTCCGAGTTCATGTGGGGAAGTTAATGAGAAGTTTCGTCATTGTACAATGATCTCTCTCGCATCTACACAAAATGTATTTAATTAAAAAATGTGACGTCTGTATTCTTCACGGTGACTTCGAGCAACATCTTTTTTCTTTATTTCTCGTCTTCATTATTCAATTAATCATTGAAATATGACGCTGCATTGCTTAGAAAAATTTAAATAACTAAACTGAATATTTTGTCATTTTATTTTTCGTTTAGAAAATGGTCAATATTTGATTTTTTTTATTTGTTTATTTTTGTAATCTTTCTTTGTTTATTATTTAAAATTAATATTTCCATTCATTGTTATTATTCCTATTATTATTATTATTATTATTATTATTATTATTATTATTATTATTATTATTATTATTATTATTATTATTATTATTATTATTTATTTATATTATTATCATTACAATTATTTAACAATATTATTATTATTATTATTATTATTATTATTATTATTATTATTATTATTATCATTGTTATCGTATATTTACCTATAATATTGGTGGTAGCAGATGGTTTCGCAGTTGTACTAATATGTTCTACATGTGTTTAAAATTCATTTTAAATTTAGTTAAGTAATCAATGAAGTTCTTTCAAAAGGATAAAAAAATTTGTTACATATAACACTTAAAGAGTAATTCTTTAATGTACTATTGAAGGAGGAGACCTTCATGTAATTTAAATTTGTCTTTAGTTATATAATGAACCAAAAAAAGATATCTTGTAAATTATATAAGGCACGTATTTAGTTTTTTTCATAGTATGGGAGTCATAAAAATCATCTGTTTTACTTATCATATAATATATATATATATATATATATATATATATATATATATATATATATATATATATATATATATATATATATATATATATTAGAGGTGGACCGGATATCCGCATCCGCATCCGCATCCGCAACTGCGGATATCCGCATCATTTTTCCAATATCCGCATCCGCGGATAGTAAAAAATTACTATACAAAATTTTGTATTGAACGCAGAACCTCTTTCTGAACGCCATACAGGCGTATATATAAATCTTGAAACTGTATTTGAAAAGATGCTGACAAAATGGAAGATTTCATTAAATGAAGTGCACTGCGTAGTCAGGGATTCGGGCACAAATATAAAAAAAGCACTTTCTCTGGTAAGAGTGAAAAATGTAGATTGCTTTGCACACCAAACTCAGATAGTAGTTAAAAATTCCATTATGAGTCAAAAATGTGTATCCGATTTGAAATAACCAAATGTAGGTTAATTGCTACGCATTTCAATCACTCCGTTGTAGCCCAAAATGAGCTGAAGAAAATACAAACAAGATTAAATGTTCGTCCACTTTCTGTCATGCAAGATATTCAAACACTTTGGAATAGTAGTTTGCATATGCTTGAGAGGATGAGCGAAATTAATGAGGCCATTTGCCATTTATGCTTCAAGCAGCACAAAAATAAAGCCTCTAACAGCTGACGAAAATGACATTTTAAATAATTGTATTAATATCCTTAAGCCTTTTGAAGAATTAACAAAGACTATAAGTTCAGTTCAGCTGAATCATGTTTGTCAGATGTGATACCACTTGTTTCAACATTGAAAGTTGTGTTAACAAATGTTATTAAGTCTAAGGGAGTTTCAAGGATGACTGAAACATTAATGAAGGAGATGAACGACAGATTTGAAAACCTGGAAAATGATGATGCTTATACAATTGCAACCTTTTTAGATTCTAGGTACAAAACAAAATTTTTTAAACCACTTGTTTCTCAGAATGTTAAAATCAAATTAGGATGCTTATGCGATGAGATGATAGAAACAGCTAAAATAACGCCTTTCAAGAAAAAGCAAAAGCTCTCAGATACAAAAGAAACAAAATCTGTTAGCTTAAGCATTGCTAAATCAATGAAAGATCTTCTAGCTTCCAGCAGCGATGAAGAATCACAGTCAGAAGTGTCAAAGGATACAATATCGATTATTGAAAATTATCTGAAACTCCCACGTTTGGAGGCAGATAAAGACCAACTGGTTTGGTGGAGAGATAATTGCAAAAGTTTCCCTTTTCTTGCTGAGCTGGCAAGGACTTATTTAGCATGTCCTTCAACTAGTGTTGCTAGTGAGCGTCTTTTCAGTGGAGCAGGCCTCATTTACGACGAAAAGCGAACCAAACTTTCACCTGAAAGAGCCCAAAAGCTTTTATTTCTAAAAAAAAATAACTTACCAATTATTAACTTCAAATGGAATATGTGAAACTGTGAAGTGTGAAGGTAATACTGAATTACTAGTTATATATATATATATATATATATATATATATATATATATATATATATATATATATATATATATATATATATATATATATATATATATATATATATATATATATATATATATAACCTTTTTCCAAATGGGTGGAGGTTGGGGAAAGAGGTTGGTGGGGTGTTATCTATGGTAACATAGATTCTGGATATTATATTTAAAATTCCAAGAATCTATGGCAAAAACTCTTAAAAAATTAAACTATCCGCATCTGCGGATATCCGCAATTGAATATCCGCAACCGCATCCGCATCCGCGGATAGTAAAAATTACTATCCGGTCCACCTCTATATATATATTATATATATATATATATATATATATATATATATATATATATATATATATATATATATATATATATATATATTATATATATATATAAAATAATAATTTTTTGTGAGAATGGAAAGGAAATTGCTTGCTCAGCATTTATTCCCCATTTCAGAGAAGAATAATTTAATAAGAACGAAGCCTGAAGAATTTTAATTAATTTAAAAATTTTATGTAATCAATTTATATATATATATATATATATATATATATATATATATATATATATATATATATATATATATATATATATATATATATATATATATATATATATATATATATATATATATATATATATATATTAATTATTTTCCAAATAGTTTAGTAATTAGAGTAAATGGTTATAATTAAAATGAATTTCAATATTTGTGACAATAATTCTATGGTATTGAATATAAAATGTGTTTTGCGTTTAATTGTTTGACCTTTATAAGCTACTACAATTATTATTATTATTATTATTATTATTATTTTTTACATTTTTTTTTTAAGAACTTTTTTACTTCCATTACTCATTATATATATATATATATATATATATATATATATATATATATATATATATATATATATATATATATATATATATATATATATATATATATATATATATATATATAAATAATTATAAAAACGTTTCATGGTTAAAAAGTTGGTTTCGTAATATAGGTCGTTCAATACTACACTCTGCCTTATTTGGAAATACTGAATGTCTGGCTGTTCAAAAAAGCTGTAACATGAACGATGTGAAATGTTTCATACGTCCTTTTTCTTTCATAAATCACATTAAAAAAAAAGTAAAAGGATATTTAGCACATTTAGAAGAATGATAAACATATATTCGTGTTAATGTTTTATTCACATGTATTTCCCAATAATTTGTTTCAATCTGTATTATTATTTTATTTTTTTAAATTTTTATTAGCACTTAGTTTATGTCCATTTTGTTTTGCTTGTCTTTCATTTGGTATTTTCGGTAAACATTCCATTTATTCAAACCAACATTTAGAAGACACTTCTTCACCGTTCGACAAAAAATTGCAATATAACTTTTCTAGAAAGTTCTTTCGAATATTTAATCGAAGTTTTAATAATTTTATTTATTTTTTATTATTATTTTCTTTTTATAAATGACCCTAAGTCACTGTTGACTCTACGTTTGATTTTCTTTTCCATAGATTCGATTTCAAGAAAACAATTTATGGAAAAAGACGAACTTTTTTTCTTCCGATTTTTGGAGATTTCGGACAAAGCGTCTCCTTTCAAATGCTGTAGAACAATCCGATTACGTCGTACTTCTAGCAACTCTTTTATTCTCAATATAATATTTTACACTTTACATGATGAAAATAAACATCCTATTAACGAAATTCCACAACAGCATTTTCCTCAACTCTAAGTTGCATATTTTCGAACCTTAAACCGTCACGTGGTTATTAATCTCTGAGGATAGGAGTGAGTTATTATCAGGAATAACGCAAAATTTCAGTACAATAATATATATTTCTTTATTGAAATTCAATTTTAGAAATAATAACTTATTTCTGAGAGGCCTCTAATAATTTTGGCCAAAGTTCTCTTCTCTTTCATATATATATATATATATATATATATATATATATATATATATATATATATATATATATATATATATATATATATATATATATATATATATATATATATATATATATATATATATATATATATATATATGTGTGTGTGTGTGTGTGTGTGTGTGTGTGTGTGTGTGTGTGTGTGTGTGCCTATGTATGTCATTTGTGTGCAATGAAAAAAAGAATCGATGTACGAGCGAGAGAGAAAGATGTTTCGAATAATGATTATAAACAATGGCGGAGCTGAACATATAAGTCGTGAGTCGTGTTTTGGGAGAGCATCTATTTCCGTAAAAGGTAATATTGATTTTTGACTGTTTTCGTCAAGGTGAGAGAGAAGAAGAGCTCTCAATGATCTCCAGAATTAATCGCAATCTCATTTTTACACTTTTTATCTTATCATCCTCACAGATTTATTATGCCACGGAATATCATCACCCATATTTATATATATATATATATATATATATATATATATATATATATATATATATATATATATATATATATATATATATATATATATATATATATATATATATATATATATATATATATATATATATATATATATATATATAATGTCATGTTTTCTGTGTTGAACTCTTTGACCACAAATTAAAGATCTTTATTCACTCTTTCAATATACTCCATTGTTAAAGTCTGCCATTGACATGCCCCCAAGGATAAAAGTCAAGGGGGGTTCAGGTTAGGTGAACGCGGCGGCCACGCAATTGGTAATGCACGTCCAACTCATTGTCCCTCAAAGTTGAAGGTTAACTGCGCCCGCGCATCAATACAGAATTGTGCTGGGGCACCATCATACTGTAACCAGAGTTGTCGGCACACCGCAAGCAGTACGTTGTCCAGCAGATCTGGATGTACGGTCTGCAGGAACTGTAGGTACTCAGCTCTCGTTAACCTTGCTGGCAGGAATACAAGTCCCAGCAAATGTCGGCCAACAATTTTAGGCCAGATGTTCACGGAAAGCCGTTATTGATGATGTCGAACAGCATCCGCATATGGGTTCGCAAAGTCCTAGTCGTGGCTATTCCTGTTGTTAAAATAACCATCACGAGTAAAGTAGGCTTCATCTGTAAATAACTGGTGCGTGGAGAAGACGGCATCACTTGTACAGTGATGAAAGAACCACCGTTCAAGGTGCATAAAAGGTGCATAATCGCCTGGTCCCAGAGACTGAACCCTCTGAAGATGGTACACATGTACGTTGCATTCCCGCAGATCCCTCTGTACGGATAGGTGACTTAATCCCATAACATGCTCCACGGCACGCGTGTAGGATGACGGGGCCTAGCTGAATTACCACATCATTTTCAAACACTGGTGTCCTCACAACACAAAGGTTATTTATTCCTTTCCCGTAGGCGACGATGTATTGCAGCAAAGGTACTATGGTTTGGATGTCTACTGTTAAGGATAACGTTGCTCGTAGATGCGACGAACTGCTCGTTTATTTCCCGTAGCCTCTCCGTAACATATTATCATGTCGGTCAATTCATGTAACTCGTAGTCTATGTTTACTTCTACCCGCACAACACCACGCAAACGTACCGGTAAGCGTGAATGTTTGCACACGAAGCAGAATAATATTATTGATAAAATGCAGGCCAATAATTTTAGGCCAGATGTTCACGGAAAACCGTTGTTGGTGATGTCGAACAGGAAACACATGTGAGTTTGCATAGTCCCAGAAATGGCTATTCCCACTATTTTGCCCGATGCGCAGAACTCAGAGACGACGGTTTGGTGGGTATATGTACCTTAACAAAAAATGTTCAACTCTGCATGACCTATCGATCCTACAAGTTTGCGGTGAGGTTCTGTAACACCCTGTATATAATGCTTTTGCTAGGAAATGTCTAATGCATTTTCAAAATAATTCTTTGACAGGAACTTGAATTTTAATTTAAAAAAAGCTTTTAAAATGAAAATGTTCGAAATGTATTTAGCAAATTATTTATCCGTTTGTTCAATAAATAATTTACATCTTTAATAACTAAAAAGAAGTCTTTACAAGTATTATTTTCAAAAAAGAAAGATATGATGGTTTGTGTCATAACCATAAATAACCAAAATGAAAAATGAATTTTTTTTCACAGAGTCCGATGCTTTTCTATATATATATATATATATATATATATATATATATATATATATATATATATATATATATATATATATATATATATATATATATATATATATATATATATATATATATATTGTTGCAATAAGGGAGGTATAATGCTGAAGTAATAAATTGTTTTTGAAATTTTTCTCTTTAATCTTAAATTGTGTTTGTGTTCATGAAAAGCTTCGGGATTTCTTTAACGAAAATTACGCACACAAGTTATTAATATAAGTGGAATAGGTTTATTGACCTCAAGAATATTCATTCACTCAAAATGACGACGACGACAACGACGACGACGACAACGACGACGACGACAACGACGACGACGAGTACGACGACGACGACGTACGACGACGACCACGACGACGACATGGATTCCCTTCATTAATTGCGGTCCGAAATCATTTTGCCCAAAAAACCGTTTCCTTGTCAAGCTCAAAAATAATTGTTTACTTTCAGTGTATCAACCATTAATTATCTTCACGCATATTTATATACATTATGATCCTTGTCACTATATATAATATATATATATATATATATATATATATATATATATATATATATATATATATAATATATATATATATATATATATATATATATATATATATATATATATATATATATATATATATATATATATATATATATATATATATATATAAAATCTCTTGTTAAGAATATTTTATTTTAAAATGTTTCTTTTGCAAAAAGGCATAAAGGTTTAATAATTTTCAAATGTTTTTAGTTATCACTGATATTCTCGGGGAGGGGGGAGTTCTAATCACGTAGGGGTCATTTACCCCCATTGTTAATCAATCTGAGTCAACAGAAAACCTTTTGTCAACTGGAAAGTAAGATAGACGTTTGATGGCCAGATAAAGACAATCTCATAAATTTTGCTTCATAGGATAAGCCTCGCTTAGCTAAAACAGGATGGCATTCGAATCATTAGCCGAAATGGTTCGAATCCCCTTAGCGATCGGCCTTTTTTTTTTTGTAAGTTGAAACATTTGAGAAGAAAAATGGCACATTTTTCCTTAGTGTGTTTTTAACAAGAGATTTTTGAAACTGACATTTGCGAAACTTGCATCAAATTATAATGGATTAAAGAAATCATCCATCCCTAAAGCAACAAATTTTCAGTCTTTTCAAGTGATTGACTCGAGATTCTTCTTAACAAATTACTTTAACGATGTATTCGGTATATTTCGAGGGACGAACCACGGGTGTGAGCTGAAAGCAGACGAAAAGTAGCTTTAGCCTGTCGAGATGTGCAATAAAATATTTTAAAAATATTTTTTAATTCCCTCTCTCTCTCTCTCTCTCTCTCTCTCTCTCTCTCTCTCTCTCTCTCTCACACACACACACACACACACACATTTCGAAGAAGAAAAGGGAAAACTTTTAAAACTCTTTGGAATTGATTTTAAGTTTGAAGAATTGTGTTGTTGTTAATTTCTTAATGGTCAAATTTTTAACTCTTTATTTGGTAAAAAGAAATTTTAAAAAATACTTCTATTTTTTTGTGAAGAAATTAATTATAATAAAACAAGTATCCATCTTTATTCATTCATTGTTTCTTTACACACACACACACACACACACACACACAACATATATATATATATATATATATATATATATATATATATATATATATATATATATATATATATATATATATATATATATATATATATATATATATATATATATTAGTGATTGGATGATTAATCGTGATTGTCATAATCGGCATATTTTTCTCAATCGCCATAGTCATCGTCATCGTCAATTTTCTGCCGATGATTTTGTCAATTAATTTCCATATATTGGCTTATAAATTTTTCTGTCTCCCCTTCTATTGAGAGTGAAAGGTTGTTTAGTAGTAAGGGCGAAACATTCTCTCCAAGATGAATCGAATTACCTCAGCAACTGGAGCAATGATTATTTCTGTACCACAATTTAAGAGCTTTAAATTTAAAGTATTTGAATTTTGCATATCTGTCCAATGTTCTCACACATTAAGATTTTTAAAATCAATGTTCTGGAGATACTACAGGGTGTCCCACATGCTCTCGGCCTCAGATATTTATAGATATGATAGTACTAGTCATAAGTTAATAAAATTTGCAACTATCAATACTTGGTGAGTGAGAGTCGTGTTGACGTCACAACAAGTGTTGGAAATTATCGTCATTATCATGAAGGAATAC
>SEYY01000963.1:276393-306393 GCA_009176605.1 Armadillidium nasatum
ATATATATCAGCCACTCCAATCTAAATATCATCCTTCATTACCTGTACCTTCAGTCCTCCAAAAACTATTTATTTCTCCTTTCCATATATTAACTATTGATCCGTTACCATGACTTCTAAACTATGAAAGCTGCTATCTCACTCCTTTTTCCATCTTGATTTCCGGTTTACTCACACCAAGTCATTGAAAATCTCCTCCTTTTTACATTATAAATCTGTTCTATCTTTTCCTTTTAAAAGCTTCGATAGTTTACAAATACTCATGTCCCTTGTGTAACTCTCCTCTCGAACCTCCTTCCCCTTTCATCTCCTCCTCATTCCAACATAAGATCCCATACCCAAATATGTTCCACTTTGTCTCTCACTCAACATTTTTCCAAATTAAATTCCAATCCTCTCTCTTCTTCTCTCCATACACTTGAATCCGTTTACATCCACAAACTTAAACCCGAACTCAATAGCAGCCAATTCCCCTCACTTCTTTACAAAGTATGTTCATAATTCAATCTAATTCATCTTTTCTTATAATCTTACTTTGTCCCTATCCGTATTCATATTTATGAACTCAATATCAGTCAATATGGTTTACAAGTCAGTGTAGATTACCAACCAAATTTAAACAGTATCCACACGATACACTTACCTTGTTCATTTTGTTGTTTCTTCTTATTATATAAATATTAGGTTAAAAATTTATTTCAACACATTAGTTTGTGAACAGTGTTTTTGTCTTGTTTTATTTATTTAGTTTTATTTTATATGAATTATTTAAAAAATACTTATGTTTATTCTTACGCTTTGACATTATTTATTGATGCATATATATATATATATATATATATATATATATATATATATATATATATATATATATATATATATATATATATATATATATATATATATATATATATATATATATATATATATATATATATATATATATATATATATATATATATATATATATATATATATATATATATATATATATATATATATATATATATATATATATATATATATATATATATATATATATATATATATATATATATATATATATATATATATATATATATATATATATTTGGGTGGTCCTTCTGATGCGGGAAAAAATATTTTTTTGAAAAGATATCTGATGTCGAACTTCACTAACTCTATTTCTCTTATATGTCTTTCTCAATATATGTTTTATCCGTTTATCATCTTTATAAGCTCATCTTTTTCTCCTTTCCTCTCAACATTAAAGCCTTCACATGTAAACTGATCCTCAATTTCCTTCTCAATCCATTGCATCTTTTTTCCCTTTTAATTCTAATATTATCCTATTATTCTTTAGCCTCTTTATTCTCAAACGTTCTTGAAGAGAAAACATAATTTTGGACAACGAGTGAAAGAAGGAAGGCAAATGCCATCTCTCTATGATTATGAAACTAAAATCTCATAATATTTTTTTGATGCAAGTACTATGTAATAAATAAAATCAATTAATATAATTATTAAAAAAATGTGTATGAAAAATATGTTGAAAGTTGGAGTTATGGAAGGGGGAGGGGTTAGGATGAATAAAAAAAGATTTGGCAACTTTTCTGAACATTTATTTCCCACAGGTCTGGCAACTTTTTTCGAAATTCATTTCTTCTTCTTCGGTTTTCACATCGAATAAATTTACAAATAGAAACATATAAATTTGTGCCTTTGTTTATTTATTAGTTATAAAACCTGGCAGAAAGAACTCAATGAAGTAAAGATTCAGTATAAATACCGTATCTATTGAAGCGTTCTTGTTTACTTATTTTGAATGAAATATGTTCCCAGTAACTCTTTCTTTCATTACCTTTTATCGTTGCAGTAAATAAATTGAAATAACTTTTTAATTAAATGTAAATTTTTATCACGGTTTTGAATTTAATTATCATTTTTACCTCTCTATCTCCTTATAATTTCATTAGAAATATATTAGGTCATCTCATTAGTAATATGCGAATTGAACTCTGAAATAGAACTTTATCATTTAAGACTTATATATATATATATATATATATATATATATATATATATATATATATATATATATATATATATATATATATATATATATATATATATATATATATATATATATATATATATATATATATATATATATATATATATTATATATATATATATATATATATATATATATATATATATATATATATATATATATATATATATATATATATACATATATATATATATATATACAGCAGGGGTGCTCTGCTTTCGCAACAATTTTGTGTGGATGTAGGAAACCCCAGGCTAGCCCCTTGTGGTGCCTCCTTCTTTCCAGCCACCTCTGCTCTGTAGAATTCTTTACCATCATCTATTTTTCCTCTTGTATTTAATCTTCCACTCTTGAAGGCTTCCTTCTGTGCCCATCTGAGGGATGTGCGTTAGGTGTCTGTTTGAGTAAGTTTTTTTTTCATTTTGTGTTTTCTTAACTCTCTTTAACAAATTCATTGCAGTGGCGAACGATGCTCTCTCCATTCTTCTATTTATGTTATCGCATTCTTTTATCTTTCGACTATTATTATTATTATTATTATTATTATTATTATTATTATTATTATTATTATTTCAGTTTAAAAATATTAATAATAGTAATTGTATTTAGTACATTATTGTAAAAAATTTTAATTTTTGCTGAATAAAGTTTTCTGATATTTTATTTGAGATTTCTGGTTGTTATTATTATTATTATTATTATTATTATTATTATTATTATTATTATTATTATTATTATTATTATTATTATTATTATTATTATTATTTATTTATTTATTTTTTTGCTTGATAGGGAATTTGAAGCCTGAATATTTACGTGGCATGTCCTTGTGGCATCGCCTTTTAACTTTACATTTTCTCCGACAGTTCTGTTGTTTGTTCTGTCATTGATGGAAACATTCTTGACCTTAACATGAAGAGCAATTATCTTCGGAGATTCACTTTCTTTCTTATCCTTTGATCTCAAGAAGAAGATCTTCAAATTTTTATGTGAAGAGTCTTCACTTTCAGCCTTTTACAAGTTCATATCACCTGCTTCCTTCTCTCTCTCTCTCTCTCTCTCTCTCTCTCTCTCTCTCTCTCTTGTATATATATATATATATATATATATATATATATATATATATATATATATATATATATATATATATATATATATATATATATATATATATATATATATATATATATATATATATATATATATATATATATATATATATATATATATATATATATATATATATATATATATATATATATATATATATATATATATATATATATATATATATATATATATATATATATATATATATATATATATATATATATATATATATATATATATATATATATATATATATATATATATATATATATATATATATATATATATATATATATATATATATATATATATATATATATATATATATATATATATTATATATGTATATATGTATATACGAGAGAGAGAGAGAGAGAGAGAGAGAGAGAGAGAGAGAGAGAGAGAGAGAGAGAGAGAAAGAAGCAGGTGATATGAACTTGTAAAAGGCTGAAAGTGAAGACTCTTCACAAAAAAATTTGAAGATCTTCTTATATATATATATATATATATATATATATATATATATATATATATATATATATATTATATATATATATATATATATATATATATATGACCTTTCCCTTTATTAGGTACATGGGGACCTTTAGTATTGTTAAAATGTGGCATTACTGGCATCATGCACCAGAGAAAAGCAGCGTTTTATTATTTGTTTATTGTGTAGTGAAAGGGAAAAAACTTATTGAAATTCATAAAAGATTGAAAGTTAGTATGGTGATACATGTTTGTTACTGCAGGAATTGTACAAATGGAACAAGAAGTTTGGAAACGAGGTCAGTTCTATGACAGATTCTCAACGAATAGATGTGACTGAGGAAGCAACTGCAACAATAGAAGTCATGATGAAGGATAATTGGCAAGTAATTGTGAATGATACAGCCGTTCGTTTAAATATGTCATAGCTCAAAACACCATTTTGTCCATGACATTCTTGAGTTCAAAAAAGTTTCTCCAAGGTGGATGCCACACCATCTGACTGTAAAATTTACTGCATTTATTGATGACTGAAAGGAACTTTTGCTGCTCTTTGATGCTGAGACTGAAGGCTTCATACGAATAATTGAATAATTACCATCGGATTTGAAACTTGGGTTCACAACCACCAACCCGAAAAAAAATACGAACAAGGAGTGGTGTCATAACACCTTCCGTCGTATTCTTCAGTTTACCCCTCATGTAACTTTCACATCTCTGAACTGCTCAAAAAGGTCAAATGTTTTCAAATTTGACGAAGAAGTAAAGTAAACGGTGCACGAGTGGCTATGATCAACTCCGGAAGATTCTTTGCAAGAGTTATCCATGTAGTTCCAAAGCTCTCGAACACTTCTATTGCACGAAGACTACAAAGAAAAATCATGTCCTCCTTTACTTTCTGTGTTCAATAAATGAACGATTATAATACTATATATATATATATATATATATATATATATATATATATATATAATATATATATATATATATATATATATATATATATATATATATATATATATATATATATATATATATATTAATATATAATTATATATATGTATATATATATATATATATATATATATATATATATATATATATATATATATATATATATATATATATATATATATATATATATATATATATATATATATATATATATATATAAGAATTTATAGGAAAATATATTCAGTCGTTATTTTTAATAACTTTTAATCCATTTCCATTATGTCCTCTAGTATTGATTGGCTGTTTTGAGGAAAGTTTACGTGTAAAACTCGTTAGATGAAATCTGAACATCAAAATCTTGAACATGAAAAGGGAAGAACGCTCGTTTCTTTTCTAAAATGATCACAAATAAATGTTATGGAAATATGAATCCTTAAAGCATCGACATTTCTATTGGTATTGCTTATGTCATAATTTGAACATTTAAAAATTTTATTTTGAAAAACAAAATTATTTCATTATTTTAAATGCAATTGGCCATTAATCAAGGAAAAAATAATTATCTTGGAAAAGAGAGGTAAAAATAGACCAAAAAGAACAAAGACATTAATATGCACAAAAACTGCTACACATTAAATTGGAAGATATTATATGCGAATAATAAACATTCAAATAAAGAATTTCAGATCTGAGAAATGACAAAAAGGAAATATCAAAGAAAACAAACATTAATCTCCAAACTGAATTTTGAGAATACGTTTCAGTTACACTTTTCGTGTTTGGAAGGATTCGTAGATGTTGTGGAATGAAATTGAGTTCAGTTGTGGATTTCACACTCTACTTCTCAGTGACAATAATTTTGTAGCTCAAAATTTTATAACACTAATCTATATATATATATATATATATATATATATATATATATATATATATATATATATATATATATATATATATATATATATATATATATATATATATATTATATATATATATATATATATATATATATATATATATATATATATATATATATATATATATATATATATAAATTACTATTACTGTGAATAGATAATTCCCACATGAGTGAATAGAATATTAAATTTTATTTTAGTATTTTGTGTTTTTATTCATCGTATAATTTGCATTTCTTTTTCCTTTCATTATTATTATTATTATTATTATTATTATTATTATTATTATTATTATATTAAATTTTTTTTTTTTTTTTTTTTCTTTTTTTTTTTCCATCTTTCTTTAAACCTTTTTGCCCTAAAAATCTCGATTTTACCTTCTCTCTCTCTCTCTCTCTCTCTCTCTCTCTCTCTCTCTCTCTCTCTCTCTCTCTCTCTCTCTCTCTCTCTCTCTCTCTCTCTCTCTCTCTCTCTCTCTCTCCTCTTACTTTATCTTATCGCTTATTCATTTTTATTCCTTCTCTTGTACGTTCGATAAGAGTCATTTTTCTTTTCGTCTTTATTATCAAGTTTCGTTTTTTCCGAATTAATTTTCATTTCCCTTTCAAGAATAAAAGCTGAAATTTCAAAAGCAATTTAAATATATTTTCAATAGATTAATAACGCAATATATATATATATATATATATATATATATATATATATATATATATATATATATATATATATATATATATATATATATATTATATATATATATATATATATATAAACGTGCTTTCTGAAGTTAAATGGAAAATTAAATATGAAAAAGGAAAAAAAAAGTTTGGATATAGATAAGTTTCGGTCGATAAAGGATGGTGGCTATTTGGACGGAGTCATTGAAGGCAATTGGTTTTAGAGGTTGGGAAGACTTTAGAACCAGTTTTTTCTCTCTTCCCACTTACAGTTGCAGGAATAGGAATAATTTCTGCAGCTCACACCACTCTGCATTATGCGGGATATAGTGAAGGGTGTATATAATATATATAATTATATATATATATATATATATATATATATATATATATATATATATATATATATATATATATATATATATATATATATATATATATATATATATATATATATATATATATATATTTATATATATATAGAAAAGCATTTATGGAACTTCTTTTTTTTACGTAGGTAAATATTAATAGCATTGCGATGAAAATCTTTTGTTCATATTAGCAAAAAAAAAAAAAAAAAAAAAAAAAAAAAAGTAATAAAGATAAAAGCCTTTGGAAGCCATAGAGAAACATGTAATGAACTTATCAATGTTTTATAATTAAATTTAATGTTTTTTTTTCTCTCTCTCTCTTGCATTCAAAAATTCTTTGTTTCATTGTTCTCGCTTCTTTTGTTCAGGTATTTTGTGTTCTCATCCCTACTCCTATTAAATTTTTCTCTGCAAGCGTAAATTTAATTAATACTGCTAACTCTCCAGGATAAACAGCTTTCTGTATGTATTTCTATATATATATATATATATATATATATATATATATATATATATATATATATATATATATATATATATATATATATATATATATATATATATATATATATATATATATATATATATATATATATATACATATATATATATATATGTAACAGAACCTCATAATCCGTAGTGTGAAATTTTATAATCTCAAGTCTGCTAAATAAGGATTCAAACCGGGACCTTTAAGATGGTAAGACAGTACGAAAGGAAGCTGCACAGAGAAAGCTCATGAACAAACGCTTTATGCAGACTAACTCAAAGGGCTCCCCACCCCCACCCTCCTGACTGCACTCGGGAACAAAAGCAACAAGGCATTTACTTTCTCTTAACCACATACAAATATACCTAAGTAGTAAGACCACATAATCCGAGGTGTGAAATATATATATATATATATATATATATATATATATATATATTATATATATATATATATATATATATATATATATATATATATATATATATATATATATATATATATATATATGTATTGGTTTGCTTCAGGATATGATAGAGAGTAATTCATTTGCAAATTTAAAGAAAAGTTTGTCTATTTGTTAATATGAATAATTCACTGATTAATGTCCTTTTAATTTATCTTTTGTCTCAAAGGAGCTTTCTTTTAAACAGTCACTATCATAAAATAAAAAAATAAAAATTAAAAGCATTTCATGCTTCATTTTATTGGTTCTGTTCGGGATTACCCCAAAACGTCGACACGGAAAATAGTCGACATGTCAAAAGGCCGACAAGCCATTAAAAAATTTTTGTCACTCATCCAAAACGCCGACAACTTGTTTTGGTAAGTCAAAGGGTCGACAACATTTTTTTACAACTCGTCCAAATCGTCGACACAATAAATCGATATCGATTAATCAATTATATATATATATATATATATATATATATATATATATATATATATATATATATATATATATATATATATATATATATATATATATATATATATATATATATATATATTATATACTGAAGAGCAAAATTAACGCACCACGGAATAAACGTCAATAGGAGGATGCTGAAACATACAAAACCGGTAGTAATTTGTTAATATACAGCACATGGATATACATAATGGGGATAATGTGGTGCCCCACCGTGAGAAACCCCTGGACGCTAGGGTACCATGGCATATAAGTAGGGCGCGGTGCAAACCTGTAGGGTGTATGTTCATGTCACCTATCTCTGGCCGTCAGTACCTTGTGTGGCCTCCCTTTGCACGTATGACAGCTAAACACCGTTGAAACATGCTGGAGATGAGATCCTGGATGGTTTCCTGTGGTAGCTCCCCCCATGTTCGTTAAGGCTTTGTGGCTGGTGATGTTGTCGGCGCAGTCGCGTTTTCAGTGTCCCACAGATTCTAGATGGGGCTTAGGTCGGGTCTGTACGCGAGCCAGTCCAGTATTCGAATCCATACCATGTTGAGGTAATCACCAGCACATCTGGCTTCTTGCGGTCTGGCGTTATCCTGCATGAAAACGAAAGCTTCACCGATATTAGGGCAAAATGGTAAGACTTACGGTTCGAGTATGTCTGTTATGTACAGTTACCCGGTTAGGTACCCTACATCGAAGACGTGTAACTCCTTTCGGGTATGAAAATATATACCACCCCAAATCATAACGGGCCCACCACCATAGGGGAGTATTTCTTGCATTGAGGATGCCGCATAGCGTTTATGACGCCTCCGATAAACCCTGTAACGTCCGTCGGAAATGTGCAGATTGAATCGGCACTCGTCAGTAAATAGGATACTCGCCTAATCCTGGGGCTGCCAATGTGAGTGTTGTTTTGCGAAAGCCATTTTTGCACTTCGGTGATCCCTGGTGAGCGGGGTCCTCTTGCCGGCCTCTGTGAGTGACATCCATGTTCCGCGAGGTGACGTCGAATGATATTCGTGCTAACAAGGGTCTGATGGACAGCCTGCAGCTCGGTACGATGGTCAAGTGGTGTTGCTGCCACTAACCGTATATCTGTACTCTACGGCCTTTGTTGCCCGTGATTTACCTTGGCCAGGCCGCCTGGTGTGAGCATGTGTCAAGTCGTATCTCTGAAGGAACCTTCCGATGATTGTATCGGAGACCGCGAACTGTCGGAACAGTTGGTTTTGGCCGTCCCTTTAGCTGCCAGTGTTGTGATTGCCACACAGTCGTCGCGTGTCAAACTCCATCGTAACTTCTCCATATTACTTGCACAAACTTAAGATTGAATACTCTCGATACCCGGCATACCCGTACGTTATCTCTCCTACACGTCACACCGAATTTGGCTGGTTTGCCCATTTACCATATTATGTCGATATTGCACCTACGCCCCTCCCATCGATATATATATATATATATATATATATATATATATATATATATATATATATATATATATATATATATATATATATATATATTACACTCACGGGCAAAGCCCTATTCAAGGAGGGGTGTCAGAAGAATAAAAATAAAGTATAAGAGTAAAAAAAATAACAAATATCAAAAACGACCCCTGCAGGACCCACCTAACGCAAATTTCTTAGGTGAGTGCAGATGCAGGCTTTAAAGAAATTGAGATTAAATTCAGCAGGAAATACAGAAGATGGAGAGAGTTCCACAGAACAGATGTAGCAGGAAAGAAGGAGGCATCACAGCGGACAAGCCTTGAGTTACTTATGTCCACACAAAATTGATGTGCAGACAATGCACCCCTTGTGCTACGAGGACGACGTAAAGGTGGAGGTATACAGGTGTATAGTTCCCTCGAGCATTTGCCGCTGTAGTACCTAATGAAAAACAAAGCAACAACGTCGCGTCGCAAAGATAGAGTCAAGTTAGTTAGAAAGAGCGGATATATATATATATATATATATATATATATATATATATATATATATATATATATATATATATATATATATATATATATATATATATATATATATATATATATATATATATATATTTGAGTATAGTACGAGCACACACAGGCATTCCCATTACCCTACAATGTCGTCGGGACCTCCCAACTGATAAATTTAGATTAATATATTATTAAATTATATAATATATATATATATATATATATATATATATATATATATATATATATATATATATATATATATATATATATATATATATATATATATATATATATATTATATAATTTAAGCCATTCTTGTTTGTTTGTGGGTCTCTTAGATCATTTTTGTGATGCAAAGTCTCTTCCAACTAAAATTTCCTTTTCTACTTTGAACTTAAGGAACTTTCTTAACATATTCTCAATCATCATCATTCATTCTACTGACATATTAGCGATAAGTATCCTTATCAGCATTTGAATCGATGCCATAAAAAAAGTAATAAAACTTGTCAGGAAATTAGTCACATTCCCATCCGTGAAACATCTTTATCAAAAATATTCAAAAATCTTGCATCAGAATCCTCATTTGCATCCTCGTATCTGACTTTTGATATATTATATACATAATCAACGTATTTTTCTCCGATAAAATACCTTCCCTCGTAATGTGTTCAACTCCATTCCACCAATGTTGACTGCGTCATTCATTTACCAAACATCTCTTCTCATGTCTTACTTTTACTTTTACTTTAAGTATCAAATTTGAAACAGTTATATTGCTTCGATTTTATATGGATAAATAAATAAATAAATAATTAAAATATATAACTATAGTCAAACGAGTAAAATAATAAATTGGTGGGAAGACATTCATGCCACTTTACGATTATGAAGAAATAATCTAGAATAAAATATTATCTTCAAATTTATAATAATAAAAAAAAAAAGAAAAGAAACAGAAACAGGGAATTAAAGACTTGTTTTTGTATTTAATTGATTTCATAAAAAGAGAATGAAAAGAGTTTTTGAATTTGAAGTGTGAAACTCTTTTGAAATTATTAAGTGTAAAATTGATTCATTTTGGCAATTCTTTATTTTGTATAAAATGACAAACGCATTTAACAACAAAGTTTCATTTGACTTTGACGTTGACAACAAATTCAAAGTGAAATTACTTTGCCATCTCATTCTTTAATTAGAATATAATAAATGCATTTTAAAAAACATTCACACACACACTCATAACATATATATATATATATATATATATATATATATATATATATATATATATATATATATATAATATATATATATATATATATATATATATATATATATATATTATGAGTGTGTGTGTGAATGCTTTTTAAATGCATTTATTATATATAATTTTAAAAAACATTCATACACATTCGATATATATATATATATATATATATATATATATATATATATATATATATATATATATATATATATATATTATATATATATATATATATATATATATATATATATATATATATATATATATATATATATATATATATATATATATATATATATATATATATATATATATATATATATATATATATATTATATTATATATATATATATATATATATATATATATATTATATATATATATATATATATATATATATATATATTAATATCACCTCTGGTGGGCAAAGGCCATAGGCCTGCTAATTTCCACCAGAGTTGGAGAAACATCGGAAATTTGGTATTATATATAATAATATATATATATATATATATATATATATATATTATATATATATATATATATATATATATATATATATATATATATATATATATATATATATATATATATATATATATATATATATATATATATATATATATATATATATATGCCCGTTGAAATTAGTGGGACATGAAATTTATTCGCCTTATTTAAATATCGTAAAATCGGTATATATATATATATATATATATATATATATATATATATATATATATATATATATATATATATATATATATATATATATATATATATATATATATATATATATATATATATATATATATATATATATATATATATATATATATATATATATATATATATATATATATATATATATATATATATATATATATATATATATATATATATATATATATATTTGAAATTATGTAAAGTTTTAAGGTTGAGAAGTTATGTTTGATCTGTTGAGATTTGGTTGTTAAAGTAATTTAAATTTTATCAAGTAAGGAAAGAAAATATCTTTTCGGTTCGAGAAATTTTTTGCCTTATTTTCTTGAAAAAAGTTTTTACTGCCTCTCCAAATTTGTTTGAGAGTTCTTTAAAGAATCTCGTTCTTTACTTGTCTGGAAACCTTTTTTAAAAATTTTCTTTTGAGAGGTGGAAAAATCTTCAAAAACAAGTTTTTGTCATGAGCATCTCTCACCTCTTTTATTTTAAAATTTAAAACTCATCAACTACTTTATTTCTTCATTCAACCAAACATCTCATCTATAAATTGTAAGATATATATATATATATATATATATATATATATATATATATATATATATATATATATATATATATATATATATATATATATATATATATATATATATAATAAAACTGCAGTCGCGGGCAGAGTCCTTCTCTAGGAAGGGGGCAAATACAAATGAGAAAAAAGAAAGAAAAACCCACCCAGGCCTGAATCTAAGCCCCATCTCTCAGTTGGCCATAAATGGAGTCTTGAAGAGAGGAAGATTAAATGCAGGAAGAAAAATAGATTATTGTAAAGAGTTTCACAGAACAGGGGTTTCTGGAAAGAAAGAGGTGCTACAACAAGAAAATCTTGGTTATATATATTATATATATATATATATATATATATATATATATATATATATATATATATATATATATATATATATATATATATATATATATATATATATATATATATATATATATATATATATTAAAATGATCGTACCACTGATATGCCTACGACTCCGTTTTTCATTACTACTTTCAGTTTAAAAAACTTCCCACCCAACAACATCTAATTGACTCTACGAGAGTGGCTCTGAAGCAGCTAACATCTAAACTTTTTCTTATTTCTAACTTAGAGAAAGCACAGTTGTTTGAAATGCCTCCAAATTTCAGTTTATATATCTTCTTACTGGACACAACCTTTCATATATGACATCTTAAGAAACACACAACTCAAAATTTTGTTTGTCCTTCATATTCTGTTTCTTTTTCTCGTGTTCTTTCTAACTGTCACATTACTGCGTCTCCAGAATTTCCTCACTCCACCCCAGTTGCTTGCTCTTTATACCAAGGGGTGATGTTTGCCAGTGTATGGAGTATGAGTCACACATTTTGGGTGATTCTACTCACACAGCTCTTCTTGAAAAGGGGCGTAGGTCTTTTCACCTTATCACTGTTTCTCTCTTACTAACTCTCCGGTCATTTTTTTGAACGTCGAAATGTTGTATCACATTCTCTATACTGTCCCTAGTAAAAATGACATTCCTCTCCTGACATTCCAATCATATAACTCCTCCAATGAGAAAACTTCTTGAGAAACTCCTTTGTACACAGCCTCATTCTTTCTCTGCCCAACTCTCTGACCCCAGAATTAACTGCTGTACTCAACTTTACTTGTACTTTACCGACAAATTTTAGAACTAACCCCATTTATCTATTTACAAATTTTCTTTGACTTGCACAACTTCAAATGCCATTTATTGGAAAATGTCGGCCTTTAATTTGAATTCTCATTGAATTTTACAACTCTGGTTGAAATTATTAGGCCTCTGGTCTTTTTGCCCACCAGAGGATATATATATATATATATATATATATATATATATATATATATATATATATATATATATATATATATATATATATATATATATATATATATATATATATATATATATATATATATATATATATATATTATTTGTGTGTGCATGTGTATGTGTGAGATAGAGTGAATTTTTTTTTTTGTGAGGGAAATTGCATTACTCCTTTTTCAAATAGAAATATCAACTCCCAACCAACAAAATTACTCACCAAATATATCATTGGAAAAAAATTGTTGTCTGTGTATGTAATTTATTTCAAAGAGCTGAAATAGAAAAATTTTAGTTTCTGACGGATTTTTTTCATCTTGTATTTCATTACTAATAAAATCTTGTCAGTTTTTTTCTGATTATTCATAAAGGTTTGTTACATTTTAGATCTGAAATGTGATAAGAAGAAACAAAAAATGGTTCAGAGTTAATTAAAATGATTTTTTTAAATGTTTATATTAATAAATTTAAATTCTAATACAGTATTGTACTTAGAAACATTATATATATATATATATATATATATATATATATATATATATTATATATATATATATATATATATATATATATATATATATATATATATATATATATATATATATATATATATGAAGTGAAAGAGAGAGAGAGATTATTTTTGTGTTGTATGAGACTTTGATTCCAAGTGGATTATGAATATTAGAAATGAAAAAAGAATAAGAAAGATCGTATCGTTCTCAAAACGTTTCTTTAGGAGTCATTACCAAGAATTGGACTCAAAAAACTCTTATACAAAATCTGAGATTTGAGATTACCTTCAAAAAAGGCGATGATTTCGATCTCATAAAGAACGTTGGATTTTTCATTGAGAACCTTTTTTGCTTATAAATGAGGGGAAAAAAGGGAACTTAATACGAGAATGAAAATCTTTATAACATCATTGCGTCACTGAGCACGACGCAGTTGGAGAGCTAAAAAGAAACTTTTAAGTTTGATTTAGTAAAAATTATTAAATTCTTCGGAAATTAAGGAATAGTTTGAAGAAATCTCAAATTTTAAGTATTACGCTCCTCCCCGTAGCACCGAAATTTTCATGAAATTGTGAAACGAAATAAATGATTAAAATTAGAAGGAATCGAAAAGGAAGAAGTTTTAAAAATAAATCTTAATGTTTTTTTTTTTTACTAATTGCTTTTTTTGAATAAAAAGAATAGAAATAGAAGAAAAATATTGTGTGTGTGTGGGAAAAAAAGAAATTATTTAGAAAATTATACGTAGTGAATAAGAAAAGAAAAAGGGTAAAATATTAAACAACTTTTTATTTGTTTAAACTAAAGGAACAAAAGTTTCATTAGTATAAAAAGGCAGCGAGAGAGAGAGAGAGAGAGAGAGAGAGAGAGAGAGAGAGAGAGAGAGAGAGAGAGAGAGAGAGAGAGAGAGAGAGAGAGAGAGAGAGAGAGAGAGAGAGAGGTGGAGTGTGAGAGGAAACCAATTGCATATCCCAAGGAAACGTAATGTAGAGCCTGTTAGGTATAGACTATATTTATTTCCGATTCTGTGTATGAATAATAATTTGGCGTATATTTGCCTTACAAATTTAAACCTCATTTACAGATATTTTTATTGAGAAAAATGTTTGATTGTGTGATGCTTTTTGTATGTTTCAAACATACATGTTGAGTGTTTTTTTTTATTGTGTGTGTGTGTAGTAAATATGTTACGTTTGACTAGTTTTTAATTTTTGAGAAGTTTTTGTTCAAAAATTTCTTCCTTATTTTTGGTGAATAGTTTAGTAAATTAAGAATTTACATCCAAGTTCCATTTTAATTCCATTTCGGTTTCGCTTTTCATCAATTCCATTATATTTCGTCTTATTTCTAAAGTTAAATTTTCCTTATTTTCAAAAGGAAATACAATCGGTCTTTTAACATTTTAATATTGCTTTAATTAAATTATTTAAATTATACAAAGACCCTATCTCTCTATTATTTATATTTATATATATATATATATATATATATATATATATATATATATATATATATATATATATATATATTATATATATTATAAATAGATAGATAGAACGATAAATAGGTAAATAGAGAAAACAGAATTATTTCTAGACATAAGATTCGTATAGAGTCCCCTGCCTATATACGTGACACGCTCTTTCATACATTATACAATCAGATCTAAAAATGTTCGTTCATAATAGTATTAAATTATTAAAAGGAGCTCAAAGTTTTCAAATTTTGTAAATCTAAAATATTTAAAATAAATCTTAAATTTACACATTAATTTGTCAGTATTATGTTGGCGCTATCGGATAAAAATGTATTTTATGGCTAGCATGTTAGTTTATAAAATTGTTTTTTTTCCACAAGTGAGAAATGTATATATATATATATATATATATATATATATATATATATATATATATATATATATATATATATATATATATATATATATATATATATATATATATATATATATATATATCCTCTGGTGAGCAAAGGTCAGAGAAATCAAGGGCAAATTAATGGCCAACACGTCTTCATACACTGCTTTTGAAGATGTGCAAGTCGAAGGAAGTGTGCTCCATATTTTATTAGCATAGGGCATGTAAGATTGGGCATTGCGATTAAGTCTGTGGTCAGAGAATTGGACAGAGAAAGATGAGATTGTAGAAAGGTATGTCGTGGGGAATGAAGGAGGAATGTGACTGAAGATTTCAGAAGGCAGTGTCCGTTGTAATTGCGATAGTAAAGAAAGTAACGCAGCATCACAACGGACAGAAAGGGAATGGGGGAGAGAGAGAAAGAGAAGAGAGAGAGAGAGAGAGAGAGAGAGAGAGAGAGAGAGAGAGAGAGAGAGAGGGTTTATCAGACAAAAATCTCAAAAATTCCCTTTCTCTAGGAGATCAGAGGGAATGGAGTCACCTAATCTGTGTGGAGCATACTCCACACAGAGGTGAACGACACCGCAATAAAGAACAGACAACTAAAGTAGAAATTCTGAATGCGCCTCAGAACATCCAATCTCTTAAAAGTTTGTTTAGAATGAGAAATGTGAAGCAAAAGGTCTTTCAAAATGAAAGAAGGATGTAATGGTGAGCATAGGAGTGGATAGGTGATGAAATAACAGAAAGAAAGTGAAGAGGAGAAAGAGTTGAGGATAGGACAGAACCCTGAGGAACACCACTATTAAATAGATTTAAAGAATGAACGGTGGCCGTTAGCAACAAAAAGGAAATCAGAGAGTAGGATATGTAGCGATAGAAACAAGTTTAGAAATCAAAGTTTTGTTCCAAACTCTAATGAAGTCTCGACATGTCTAGCGCCACAACAATTATATATATATATATATATATATATATATATATATATATATTATATATATATATATATATATATATATATATATAATATATATATATATATATATATATATATATATAAGTGAGAATTATTTGAGAAAGTAGTGTAGGAATGTGTAAATTTGTAAAGAATTTCCGTTTCATGGGAAACGTTTTTTTAACGAGGTTTGATTCTCCTGATTATCTTTTTCCCTTCGTAAATTTGAAGAATTTTTCTCTTTCAAAGTCGAAAGAAATTCTTTATTTTAGAGAAAGTCAATATTTAAATTTCTCAAAAAAAGACCTTTTTACCTCTTGAATTAAGGATGTTTTTTCCATTTCATTAAATTAAAAAATTTTTTTTTTTTAATACATCATCCAAATCTGATTAATTGACCGAAACTGCTTTTATTATTAAATTATAAATTTATTAATTTAGTTATTTATTTAATTTTAAATTTATTATTAAATAATAATAATAATAATAATAATAATAATAATAATAATAATAATAAAACTTCAAAATTTTTCATTTTGTTTTGAAGAAATCTTTAGAATTATCTTGAAACGTTTTGAAAATGGAAAAAAAAAAATTTGTTTTAAAAATTTATGTTTTGTGAGTGACGTTTGTCATTGAATGTGTATTTTTAATTACAAGAATGTCAAAAACTTTTTGGTTTTCTGTTCAATTAATAAATTATTTATTAAAACGAAAGAAAATTTGAGAAATTTCACCTCAAAAAATATGTGCAAAAATGAAAATAAAACATATTCAAAGTCATTTTCAAATATTATTAAACATATTTTTTTTTTTTTTTAAAATTCTCTCTCTCTCTCTCTCTCTCTCTCTCTCTCTCTCTCTCTATATATATATATATATATATATATATATATATATATATATATATATATATATATATATATATATATATATATATATATATATATATATATATATATATATATATATATATAATTTTTAATTTGATATTTCAGATTTAAAGAAAACTTAAGATTCTGTGATTATAATGATGAATCATGCAAGGTAACTATATATATATATATATATATATATATATATATATATATATATATATATATATATATATATATATATATATATATATATATATATATATATATATATATATATATATATATTTTCGTCAAGTGTGGATGCGGATGTGGATTTATAATTTTCGCAAGTGCGGATGCAGATGTATAATTTTTTCAAGTGCGGATGTGAATGCGGACGTTAATTTTGTTGAGAATGCTCCGCGGATGCGAATGTATATATATACTATATATATACATCACTAATATATATATATATATATATATATATATATATATATATATATATATATATATATATATATATATATATATATATATATATATATATATATATAATATAATATAATATAATAATAATAATATATATAATAATAATAATAATAATAATAATAATAATAATAATAATAATAATAATAATAATAATAATAATAATAATAATAATAATAATAATAATAATAATAATAATAATAATAATAATAATAATAATAATAATAATAATAATAATAATAATAATAATAATAATAATAAAATATAATTTCAAACAACGAAAATTTGAAGCAGCTGTTGTAAATAGATTTCTTTTTAATTTATTTTTTGTCTATTTCTGAAATACATTTTTTTATCTGCTATTTAAAGAGACCAATCTGCCTCTTGTGCTTTTGTAGGGAAAAATTACACGTAATTTTAACCAATTTTTTCTTATTCTTCAGAGTTAAAAATTAATAAGATTCCTTATGATATTTTTGACCCATTTTAATCTTTCATTTTTTTTCTCCATGACTTGGATTTTGTTCTCTAAAAATGGGAAGTAATTTGATAGCTCAATAATGGGCTCCTGTTAGTGATTTTACAAGTTTTAGCGAAAATCTTCTTTAAAATACACCACCCCAGGATTTATTTGCAGGTGTTTTCTCTAAATTTTTATAAATTTCTGGAGCCTCAATATTATTTTATAAAAATATATATATATATATATATATATATATATATATATATATTATATATATATATATATATATATATATATATATATATATATATATATATATATATATATATATATATATATATATATATATATATATATATATATATATATATATATATTATATATATATATATATATATATATATATATATATATATATATATATTAATCATAATTTGTGTTTGAATAGTCTGTTGATATGATCTAGCGTACATCTTGTAATACAATTACAAATTTGTACTGATTAGAAAGGACTGTAGGAGAAGACTCATGACTTATTATTTATTGAATATTTATTAATTTAAATCAATTTTAATAATATTATCGGTTTGATAATAGTCTTTGCGCAAATAATAAGCTTATAAGGGGACCTGAACATTACATTTTTATTTTCTATTATTAGTTCTCTTCTCATTTTCTTTACATTAAATACGTCATTAATAATTAGATTGCAATTCTTCACTAAGTTTCTCTAGTATATATATATATATATATATATATATATATATATATATATATATATATATATATATATATATATATATATATATATATATATATATATATATATATATATAATATATATATGTTGTAAATTCTTAGAGATCTTCTGTATGTGTATATGAGCTGGGAGAGTGGACTATATAAACTAAGAATGCTTCTTAATGCTTATGACTTTTCAATTACAGATATAAAATGTAAATTTAATATGCTTATTTGAAATATTATTTCAGCCAAAATGTCTTATGCATTTAGGAACTTTTTAGTTTTTTAGTTACAGGTCTTTATTATTAGTAAGCTCTTTCGCCTAAGTAATAATTAATAAGTAAATATAATTAGTTAATTAACTTAATTAAGTTGGTTATTTAAATTATAATTTTGAAAAAAAATACAAGCTATTTTAAAAGAAAATGCGACTGATAAAACCAATTTACTGTATTTAAATTTTAAATTTTACAGAAAACAAGTAAATTATATTATTATTATTTTAAAGAATATTTTATGGTTCATTGTTGTTCATTTTTATTATTATATTATTAAGATAAATATTAAAATTAAAAAAATATTTATTTTTATTTTAGCGTTAGAACTCTTAGCACTTAAATTTTGAAGTAAAATTAAACATTAATTTCTATAATTAGAAAATAAGCAAATAGTGTGTCCAACTATTAGGGCTCTGCCCGTGAGGGGTGTTGAACTGTAAAAAAAAAAAAAAAAAAAAAAAAAAAAAATAGTGATAGTTAGAGCTTTGAATAGAATATTAAATAAAAGTAAATTGGTCCGATTAAATCAATTATTAAAAAGAAATCCATTTTGTAATGAAAAAAAAAGGTTTTGTAGTAGATTGCTGAATGCTGACACTTTCAATCCTATAGTTTTTTTTTTTTTTTTTAATAATTCTTTGGAACAAGTTAGCCACATTAAACTTTTTTGAATTAGTTTATATTTATAGATATTAGATAGCTTATATTTATTTTTTGTTTTTTAATTAAATGAAGTTTGTGATTAATAAGAGTTGTTGAGTCACGGTCTTACTCGTCCAACTTGCAAAAAAAAAAAACTAAATAAATAAAATAATTATAAAATTTAAAAAATATATTTCTATTGAAATTTTAAAATTAATAAATTTTATATAACTAACCCGCCTTTTACAGTAAATATCTAAATCCAGAATTCAAAGTAAAAAAGTGTTTCAGGTTTCAATAATTTAGGCAAAAATATCGTTGGACGTTGATTAATTTTTTCCCCCAGCTCGATAAAATGCTTAAATTTATTTTAATTTTAATTCATTTTCTTTTTTAAAAAAATTCTGTTATGGTATTCTGAACTTAAAAATATGAAAAAAGGGACTTAAAAAAAAAAAAAAAAAAAAAAAAAATACAAAAAATTTAAAAAAAAAATGAAAAAAAAAGAACATGATTATTTGAAAAAAACGATGTAAAAAAATTAAATGATTTATTTAATTTGATTTTTGTTATGCCTTCCCTGATAAAAATACTGTTTAATTAATAAAAAATATTTTTATTATAATAATTTTCATTGGTCTAATCGCTTTGTACTTTTATTTATTATCTTTTGAGCAGTTTTGATCTTTGAGTGCGGTTATAGAATTTTCTTTATATATATATATATATATATTATATATATATATATATATATATATATATATATATATATATATATATATATATATATATATATATATATATATATATATATATATATATATACAGAGAGAGAGAGAGAGTTTTATTTGTAACGTATGATAAATGCGTTTATGAAAAATAAATTCAAATATTAGGAAATAATTTTTATGTCTTCTATAATTCATTGACAAATTTTTAAAAAGCTTCATTATACAATTGCAGCGCTTGGAGTTTATGTAATGAGGCACGTACACATCAACACTTGACTCAGAGAGAGAGAGAGAGAGAGAGAGAGAGAGAGAGAGAGAGAGAAAAGAGAGAGAGAGAGAGAGAGAGAGAGAGAGAGAGAGAGAGAGAGAGAGAGAGAGAGAGAGAGAGAGAGAGAGAGAGAGAGAGAGAGAGAGAGAGAGAGAGAGAGAGAGAGAGAGAGAGAGAGAGAGAGAGAGAGAGAGAGAGAGAGAGAGAGAAGTTTTTATCAATTTAACATTACATACTCAAGTTATAATGATCTAGTTTTATGTAATTAAGTAAAAAAAATAAAAAAGTAAACCGAAGTCGCTTTTGTAAGTCTTTCTTCTATAAGTTGATCCTGGAAATCCGTGAATGTCGTAAGCATTTTCTATTTTTTTATTTTTTTATTTTTTTAAAAAGTTTGAAGAGAAAGAGAGGAACTCGTTCCCTTCCTTGCGTCGTTATCGCATCGATTTTGAAAGGTCAGAGAAGACTTGGGAGTTTGATCCAAGGATTTACTTTTGTTTCTTTGTCATTGGATTATATTACTGGAATGAGAAAGACGTCAAATGATTCGAGGCAAAACAAAACAAATAAAAATCGAATTAAAACTTAATTATCTTTTAAAGCAAGTTGTTACCTGAGATTCTTAGAGAAAGAATGTTTCAATCGAAATGCTTTGTTCTTCTCATATATATATATATATATATATATATATATATATATATATATATATATATATATATATATATATATATATATATATATATATATATATAATATATATATATTTATTATTATTTAATTATTTAAATTAGCTATTATTATATTTCCTATATAGTATATATATTATATATATATATATATATATATATATATATATATATATATATATATATATATATATATATATATATATATATATATATATATATATATATATATAATGTAACAATGAAGGTACACCATTGTTACGTTTTTGAACTTATCACGCCGATGATATTAAATGGAAAATATAATTAATTAATGAATGAAATTTATAGTAAAAAGAATTAACATTTTTGAATGTAGTGCGAGTACAGTAGGTCCAATTCGTCTGATAACCGAAAGTAAGAAAAAGAATATTTCGTAGATAATTCACGCGATACGTAAATTATAATTTAATAGTATCTTAGTAAAAGAAGTGAGATACTTAAGCGTGTGACCTTTATTAATCGGGGTCATTTCATATGATCGTAACCTAAAAGAAAGAAACCCAACAAGAGGGTTTGATATAATAAACTAACAGGAGAAGTTAAATACCTCCAAAGAAGAATAATAGGAGAAGTAGAATTCTTCCTGAAAACATTTTGTTTATATATAAGGAAATTAATAAGAATATAATTTTATTTTATCAAATATTTATATAACCCCTAGACGATTTGAAGAGTTCATTAAGAATTCCGGGCTGTCATTTTAGACGTCTGTCTACTCGGACTACGTCTTGTGACATATATATATATATATATATATATATATATATATATATATATATATATATATATATATATATATATATATATATATATATATATATATATATATATATATATATATATATATATATATATATATATATATATATATATATATATATATATATATATATATATATATATATATATATATATATATATATATATATATATATATATATATATATATATATATATATATAGTGCAAAAACTCCTTGAGGAATAAGTTTGACCCAACTTGAAATGAATATTCATCAGAGTCCCCCAATCAATTAAATGACGTCACACTATTGAGCGTCATATGAACTCGTCTTATAAAATCGAAACTTCAATATTTAATTTATTCAGGGAAATGAGGAGCAACATTTCTCCAAATTTAGAGTTCTTTTAATTTCATTTCGTTTACATATCTGTATTTCTAAGGCTTTAATTTATGAACGTTGTAATGGATTTTTTAAGTTATTATTATTGAAGACGATTTATTAGTATTTTATTAGTGTTTTAATGCCTTTCCTCGAATAAGGCTCTGTTCGTGAGCGCTCGCGATAACTCAAAAAAAAAAAAGTTACTGATATCAATTGTACTTTTTGGTAAATTTCAATTATAAATTTTTTTTAGATATGAACACACTTTCCTCAGCATTTTCCAGTTTGATAAATATTTTTCACACACCATTCTAAATTCACCTTTAGATGTTTTTTTTTTTTTTCTTTTTCCTTTTTTTTTAAAAAGTTTATAGGAATTATTATTAGTAATGAGATTCATAATTTCCCAATATATATATATATATATATATATATATATATATATATATATATATATATATATATATATATATATATATATATATATATATATATATATATATATATATATATATATATATATATATATATATATAAATATACACTACAATGAATTATGATAAATATTATGTTGATCATATTTTTTTGAACACCTACATATATTCCTATGTTCTCCTCTATACATATGTGCACATGAATAATGTATGTCTGACTGAACTCATATATAAAAGGCAATATACCTTCTATTAAAATTTATTGCAGGCAAGCTCGATTTACCTAATAGGATGAAACGACTTAAAAACGATTTGTCTTTGCCGAAATCGTCAACATTGGCTTCTATGATGAAATTTAAAAAATAAATAAATAAATAAATAAAAAAATAAAATAAAAATAAAAATAAAACTTTTTAGTTTAGGGAGGTAATAAAACCGAAATGGCCGAAAACGGCAACCAAATTTATTTGCATAATTTTCAGGATTTTTCTTATTTCTTTCATTTTTCTTTCTAATATATATATATATATATATATATATATATATATATATATATATATATATATATATATATATATATATATTGTAGAGTATTTTAATTAGACTTCACGTATTTGAGTATCAAGTCTTAAACATTTAATCCGTATTTATAGATTATTTTTGAATTTAAAAATTGGATTGCCCAAGTGAATAAATTGTCATATCTATGGGAAGTTTTATTTTTTTTTTTATAAGATACTGCCACCTAGATCAGACATTGCCCAATTCAAGGAGGGAGGTATGAAATAATAATAAATAAACAAATTGAAAAACTAGAAACTTTAACATGTATCCAAGCGATAGCTTTGAAGTGAAAGGGGGAGTAAATTTGTCTGGAATAAAGAAAATGGAAGATAATTCCTTAGAAGAGAAGTGGCTGAAGAGGACGAACAAGCCTGAAGCTGCAAATCTCAATCTTGAATACTTGAAGGTTTGGGATACCTTGATCTACGGCTCTACGCTCAGTCAGAAGTAAAATATTCTGAACAAGTTGCAATGTATCTAAAGGAATTTATACTCAGTTCACTTGAAGTGACTTTCGATACCTTTCAAGTTCATTTCTATCTTTTTTATATTTTTTTTTAATGAAAATATCAATTGAAGTTGTATAGGAAGGTTTTCTTCTTCTGTGTTATTAATGTTACTAATGAGAAGATGTAAAAGTTGTTTTGAATCCTCTTCCTCCTCCAGAGTGTCATTTGGATTTTCATTTTCTTGGCGCTGCTTTCATGAGTGTTTCTCAAAGAAGAAAATGGATGAAGAAAGTAGAAAATTGAAATGGATTTCATTAATGATAGTAGAAAGAGTGAAAAGAAATTGAAAAGAAATACAATAAAAAAAGTATGAGTGAAGTATTTTTCCTATTTCAAGATTTGGGCTCTTATAAAGAGAGAAAATAGCTAAAGTTAAGAAAGTAAAAGAAAGAATGGTCAAGAAAAACTAATTTTATATTTTAATTTAAAATTATTAACATTGTAGCGAGGCTCAGAAAATTTATTTTTACAGTTGGCTAATAAATATCAATAGTGATAAAAAGAGTCAAAATAGAATTATTAAGCTATATATATATATATATATATATATATATATATATATATATATATATATATATATATATATATATATATATATATATATATATATATATATATATATATAATATATATATATATATATATATATATATATATATATATATATATATATATATATATATATATATATATATATATATATATATATATATATATATATATATATATATATATATATATATATATATATATATATATATATTCCAATATTATTATTTTTTTCCCTACAAGAAGGCATAAGCATTTTTTTTCCGACGTAATAGGTACTGACTGTACCAAATTAATGTTTTCTGGTATTAATATTTTTAATTTTGAAATTCAGAATGCAAGTGTAAATAATTATATTTCCCGATTTTATGAAGTCCTTGAATCACCTGTGGAAATGGTTCGATTTTCAGAGTGATCTGTCTTATCGTTAATGAATTCGTTTAAAAATATTGTGTAATATTTTCTTACTTGTGTTTGCTACCCCTATGTGACATGTGAGTATTGAGACAGGTTGTGTAGAGACATGTGCATTTTTCCTCAAAATGTGTGTATTTAAAAGAAGCCTCTTAAGTCTATATTGAAGTAACTGACTACGTAGCCAGTTCACCGCGAAAATGTTTACAAAGGTCTACGGAGCACCTTACCACATCGCACCACCTCTAATCTTTTCGAACCGCACAGATCCAAAAGCAAAAAATAGTGTACCGCATAGTACTGCACCGCACCAGAACGCTGAAATTGTGTTCCGCACAAGTGTGTGTATCGACTAACCCTAGTACAGTAGTATATTTTACAGTTAAAGATTTAAACTGCCACCTCTGCTCTCTTAAAATCCTTCTTAGCCAAAAATCTCAATATTCCTATGGGGATCTTTCTCTAATAATAATAATAATAATAATAATAATAATAATAATAATAATAATAATAATAATAATATATAATAATAATAATAATAATAATAATAATAATAATAACTAATAATAATAATAATAATAATAATAATAATAATAATAATAATAATAATAATAATAATAATAATAATAATAATAATATTATGGGAATATTTAGGAATGTATTCGTGGCAATATCCCACAAAGCTTTTCCAAGAAAATTGGGAATCAAACTTTTCTTTTACATTTTTTAGTTTTTGTTTTTTATTTATTTTGTGTTTAGAAATGATCTTACACAATGAATTGTTGAGGTTTTTACCTGAAAAAAAAAAACTGTTTAATCTAAATATAAGAAAGATTATGGAAGTTTTTTTTTTTTTTTTTTAAATTGGCAAGAGATTGTATATAAAATTTGAATTTAAAAAATTTAAAAATTTGAATTTGTATTTTTTTCAGTTGCTTTGGTAAAATGAAAAATGTTTTTAAAATATTCTTCTAATTATTAGTTTTGCAATTTTAGTGGAATTGACGATTTCTTAAAAACTACTCCTTGAAAATGGCGTCACTTAATACCACTACCATCACTACTACTACTAATGTCACTGCTACTGCTACTGCTATTACTACTACTACTACTAATAAGTAATCATAATAATCTTTATAAAAATTATAATTATTCTTTAAGTCTATGGACACTGAAATCTTTATTTTATTATTTTAAAAAAATAAAAAATTTTAATTTTATTTTGTAGAATTTTTTTCTGAAATACTCGTAAGAATATTATGGCAAATGATATGTTTTAAGAGCACATAATTTATTGAGCATTTTAAGAGATCTTATATTCCTTTAATGTTTCTATCATGTATTTTGAATGCTTTTCCGGAAGAATTATGTCACAGAGCGAGTGTGTGACGTGGAGCTCTCAGCTCATTTTTTATAGAGAGAGAAAAACAGACTCTGTATATGATATTGATGAGATCATACAAGTATTGCACTTTCTTTTATGTTTAGCACAGATACTACTAAGGTAAATTTAATCTTTATATGTATTCATAAGTTAAATATGTGATATCTCTCTTTGTTCTTTTAGGATGCTTCGTTTCCATAGAAACGAGCAAGTACTGGAAAGAGAGAGAGAGAGAGAGAGAGAGAGAGAGAGAGAGAGAGAGAGAGAGAGAGAGAGAGAGAGAGAGAGAGAGAGAGAGAGAGAGAGAGAGAGAGAGAGAGAGAGATAAAAAGGGGATGTAGAGAGAGATTGGAGAATTTATTCATTTTTCTTTTTATCGTGATTGATACTTAAATTGTTCTTGTTTAATCGTTTCTGACTTCAATGAATATTTTGTTGTTTAAATTTTTCTTCTACATTTTTTTTAAATATATTAAAATAAGAGTAAATGATTTTTTGTCTTAGAATTACAAGTTTGAGGACCCTAGTCAGTTAGTTTGGCTCATCGTCCTCCATATCCTCAAATTTACACAGCTGTAACCGAAAAGCTCTAGAAGAAAGTTTAAAGATATCATTATTTATAAGATGTCTTGTTTCTAAAACTCAAAAATCAATAATATTATTATGGAAAGCAAGAACGCCATCTTTTAATTGAAGTAGACAAATTATAAATCTCAAGTTTGTTTGCAAGAACATAGAATAAAAATTTGAAACAGCAAATAACAAGTCAGTCAAATGGTTTCAAAAGCTTCTTCTTCTTCTTCTTCTTTTTGTATGAATCCTGTAATTGGTCATTTTCTTTTAAAAAATTATTTGTCACTGCCAAACATACGAATTAAATTAGAATTTTTGCCAGGAAGTTTTTGAGGAATGTTTGACCTATGAATCATTCTTAAGGCGTAGAATATATATATATAGAGTGATAGACTCACGCGCTTGAGGGGTCCGGTTCGATCCCACTTGGGAATCCTAGGCTTATACTACCTAGAAAAGTTCCTCTCCCAGAATAGGGAAGTGAACTTTTTAGTTAAAAAAAAAAAAAAAAAAAAAAAATAAATATATATATATATATATATATATATATATATATATATATATATATATATATATATATATATATATATATATATATATATATTAGTGATGGATCGGATGTCATATTTTCCAATTTGCGGATGCGGAATGCAGAATGCGGATGCGGATGCGAATTTTGGAGAATTTTCGCGGAGTGCGGATGCGGATGCGGATGTTGAATTTTCGAAAGTGCGGATGCGGATGCGGATGCGGATTTGATTTTGAAATTTTCGAAAAGTTCGGATGCGGATGCGGATGCGGATGTTAATTTTGATGAGGATGCGGATGCGGATGCGGATGTTAATTTTGATGCGGATGCGGATATATATATATTATATATATATATATATATATATATATATATATATATATATATATATATATTATATATATATATATATATATATATATATATATATATATATATATATATATATATATATATATATATATATATATATTTCACTATCACCTTTCCCCACTTTCGTGAGGTGGTGCCCGCCACAATTCCCTTACAAACATAACTATTCTTACCTTTCAACGCTTTCACCACCTCCCTCCATCTCTGTCTCCACAAATCTTCTACCCTCGTCTAAACTCAAATTCCTTCCATCAAAATCACTCTCACTCCATCCATCCATCTCCACTTCGGCCTTCCCCTCCCCCTACCCTTTCCCTATCTACATCGGATCTACGTACCTTGCCAACCATTCTGTTCTCTTTCATTCTTCACATATGTCCAAACCATTTTAGCACATCCTCCTCCTCTCTATCAATTACACCCTTCTTCCATTTACACATCTCCCTTATTCTTTCATTTCTAATCCTATCAATCCTTCTCAATTTATATATCGCTCTCAAATCTTTCATCTCAAAGACATTGAAACTTTTTCTCGACCGAGCACTTATCGTCTATGTTTCACACACATACAATACAGAAGGTGAACACATACATTCAAACATTCTTATCTTTATTTCTTTCGAAATTTTTCCTTTCTTCCATACTTTTCTTAGGCCCCCCAATACTTTCATTCCTTCTACCACTCTGTTCTTTATTCCTTTTTCCGTCCCACCCTTACCTTCCACCCAACATTACTAGATATTTGAATTCATTCACCTCCTCAAGTTTCCATTCTCACACTTCTACAAACCAATTCCTCCCTCCACATTTCCTCATCCCCACCTCCAATCCTCATAACTTTATTCTTCGCTGGATTGAATTTCAATCTCGTGTTTGCACATTTCCCTTCAAACTCTCTCACAAGTATTCTCATCTTTTCTCCAGATTCTGCCACCAACACATGCCGCATCATCTGCAAAAAGTAAAACATTCACTTCACATTCACCCTCCATATTTCTCAACGTAATACTCTTCCCTTCTCTCTCCATTTTTCTAAGTAAACCATTCATCAATAGATTAAATAACATGGAGATATTACAAACCCTGTCTCAATCCCACTCCTATGCTAAACCAATCCGATAGTTCTCTCTTCACCCTCACTCTTGATCTAC
>SEYY01000963.1:316393-318893 GCA_009176605.1 Armadillidium nasatum
TAATATAATATATATATATATATATATATATATATATATATATATTATATATATATATATATATATATATATATATATATATATATATATATATATATATATATTACCTGTGATGGGAAAGGCCAGAGATCTTCATATGATTCTCTAAAGTTGGGGGAAAATCAACTGTTATTCCAAATTGGAAGAAGTCATGATCTAAAACATGACTTTTGAAAGTGTGCAAATCAAATTAAGTGCTGAAAATAGAAGAAGGAGAAGTATTTATACTTGATCGGTTGAGAACATAACCATAATCGTAGCTGGTAAATTCGGGACTGAGAGTTGGACAGAGAAAAGATGGGACAGTGTTGAATTTTGTTGTTACTACGAGTTTCCATGAAGCATGGATGCATGTGAGTAAAGAGTTCGGAAGAGTGTCTGTGTCCATTTTAATTGTGAAAGTATAATGAAAGCGAAGCAACGGTTCGATGTCTATAAAGAGACTAGGGTCATTGGGAACGGGGAGCTGATTAGGTGAAATACCCTAAACTTCACTATATTTCTATGTGAATGGAACCACCTGAAAAAATATGTGATTCAAATAAAATACTTCCAAATTCATATATATGCAGAGCAAGCAACTGATGTGGTGAAAAATTTAATAGACGCCTCAGCACTTCAAACCTCTTAGCAGTGGAGTGGATAGACGAAGAAGAAAGAGAAAGGTCATTAATGAGAAATAGAAATAAAATTGTGGAATGAACAGGACCTTGAGGCACGCCACAATTAATAATTTTAAAGAATGAAATGAGGAACCAAATTTAATCATTTAAAAAAAAATCTATAAATATTTTGCAACGATTTAGGGATGAAATGTATGAACATGAATTTATGAAATTGGAAGAAGATTGTAATTTCATAAGTGAGAGTTTTTGCACCCAATATGATGAAAACAAGCATAGTTAATCTAAGTTTTAGGATTTTTTTTCTTATATGGGGAAGAAAATGAAAGTACACTTCCATGTCAAGAAGGTCAACTAGGTCATGCGTTCTGCACACACCGAGGAACCACACCCATTGACACAGTAAACATTTGAAGGAAAATTAAAGAAGTACAATCACAATCCGTCTGACCAGTTTTAAGCTTCCTCGCTGTAAGAAAATTTTTTTACACCGGAAGACTTGAAGAATTAGAACATAACATAAAAAAGTGATAGGAGGAATGAAGAGATGAAAATGGTTTAACAGTATAAGGAGAAGGATTTATATAGTTGAGAAAAGGTAAAGCTATTCTTGTATATTGGGTTCATCCAGACTGAGAAATCCGAGTAATCATCTCTACTATATTCTGAAGGTTATTGTGAATAAAAAAATAAAGATTACGTTATAAAATGAATCTTCAAAACTAGAATAAAGCCCTCATTGTGATGAGTATTAAAGTTACAATATATATATATATATATATATATATATAAGAAAGGAGAGAAGAGTAGAAGGTGTTTAAAATAAAGTAATGTAAAAGACGATTATATTTAAGCATAATTAAAAAGGAACAAAAAACAAATAACTAAAATAAATATAATAATAATAATAATAATTATAAGTTCATTTCGGAGAGTCTGTTCCAATCCTTCTTCCTTATTAGAATTATTTTTTTCCCATTTTAATTTTATTCTATAAACTTAATTTAAAAATGTTTTTAAAATTTTCCTCAAGAAAATGACTTCTAAAGGTAATTTGATAATGTAGCTTAGGCCGATGACTAAATTAATTGCATAAATTGCATAATTAATTGCATAAATTTAATTTTGCATAAATTAATTGCATAAATAAATCAAGGAAAACAACCTTATATATATATATATATATATATATATATATATATATATATATATATATATATATATATATATATATATATATATATATATATATATATATTAAAAGGTGATTCAGATCGATGTGTATAAACTTCAAGAGATGGAAGGTGATAATAAAATTGCACCGAATACAAATAGGGTCGTAAGCCGATCGTTTACTTGATATCGAGGTAAAATTTGGGAATGAAACATACACCACACACCGTAGCTTATTACCTAGGAAGTAACATATTCGGAAGCTAATGCAATGGTGTTCAAAAGTAAAACCTGGCTTGGATACATAACTCGCAATACCCGATTATTCTGGCGTGCAACTCCCGGAGGTTCCTATTGTTCCTAACACGTTTTGGGCCTCCCTCTACCCTTTGCAGTTAAAGTTACCTGTCAGTAATTTCCTCCCTATTCTCCAGCTGCTTTAGATGAACTCAGAAATAAAAGTTACAAGGATTAAGGCATGACGTCGCTGCATGTGATAACTGCCTTCGTCCATATCATTATGTTACGATAAGTAAAGGAGACGTGTTCGGGATTTTGTCACGTACCATTTTTGTAACAACTTAGTCATGGAATCCCTTCTATGGAACCTGCAGCTACTTTTTCTTTCTTGTTTGCGTCATTCTCTATAATTTCTACTCGATATC
>SEYY01000963.1:326393-331393 GCA_009176605.1 Armadillidium nasatum
ATTTATTTATTTTTACAAGGTGTTTTAATGCAGCTTTATGTTTCTTATATAGTGTCAATTGTTGTGGAGGTTGAAAAAAAAACACCTTCAGATTTCATGAAAATGCTGAATTTATTTCAAATTTTGTAACGAAAAATTTAGTCAACTGAAAATTGAATCATAAAGAATATGTAATAACATTATCCGTTATTTGTTTTGTCAACTGAAATAGAGCGAAGCAAAAGAAAAGACCAAAACCAATTGCTCCTTGCCGCTGACATTCCAACAACGTGTGATATAATTTGTATACTTTGATGTCATTATATCATCATATCTCACATTTTTCTCTGTTGTTTTATAGTAGAAGGCTAGGATTGGTCAGCCTAGTACAGCTTATTGAAAGAAAGAGTAAGAAAAGATCACTTTTTCTTTTAATATATAATGAAGCATTTTATAATTAATCTGTGACTTGATTAAACATAGTTGATAAGTTTCTTTATCACAGAATAAGTGTTATATTTTGATTAAAGGGAAAAGAAGCAAAGTAATGGGGATATCTTTGCATTTCACTTTTGGTGCAGGATTCAAACATTTCCAACTCTTTATTCTAGGAAGAAAGGAACCCCTCAAAATTTGACAATCTTCTGATGAGTTCTTCAGATAGGAGTGAAACTTGTGGAGCTAATTTTTTTTTATCCTTCAGTAACTGAGGACGAGTTTATTAGCCTGTAAGCGATTGAAGATCGATTTTGGAACATAAGAAAATAGTGAAGGGTCCTCTGAGGGTAAATTATGCTACATAGCGAAGTACATAGCATATAGATCAGCAATAAAATTTAATGTATGCTTGGAAACTAGTAGAGGTAACGAAAAAGTTGGAAACACTACTGCTGTTGTGCAGATTGTGATATTCGAATTTGGAAGAAAAGGCATGATTCGAATTTTCCAATAAGCTTTTTATGTAAACAAAATTTGTTTTGTTCGTTTACTCGTAAAAAACAAACATCAACTCAAATGCTATCCAGGGTAGAGAATATCCTTAAACTGAAGTGAAATATTTCGGGAATATATATATATATATATATATATATATATATATATATATATATATATATATATATATATATATATATATATATATATATATATATATATATATATATTTGGCTCCACAGGTTTCACTTCTATCAGAACTCATCAGAGGAATGTGAAATTCTGAGAGGTTCCTTTTTTTATAGAATAAAGAGTTGGAAATGTATAAATACTGCACCAAAAGAGGATATATATATATATATATATATATATATATATATATATATATATTATATATATATTATATATATATATATATATATATATATATATATATATATGAAGAAGAAAAATCATTTGAATTTTCAATTTTTGGAACAATTCTTTTCTGAATAGAAGGAAATGAAAAAAGAAAGAGTTTTAAGTCTTCATCTTCAGTATCAGAATACATACATCCTATATATATCTATATAATATATATATATATATATATATATATATATATATATATATATATATATATATATATATATATATATATATATATATATATATATATATATATATATATATGGGGAGAAGAAGAGTGAAGAAAAGGTGCTCTTGTACAAAATAAATATTCTTTCGCTTTCTTGGAGCAATACGCTGAAAATCTTTACTTATGAGAGATGAAAGAAGCATCCTTTGTGAGGTGGTTTATATTTATCATTGCAATTTTATGTTATCAAATGCAAGAACTTGTACATTATAATGGCATATAAAATTGTTCGAATTTTGTGGATATGCTAATTTTGAAGGTTACCACCATAACCGTAATAATTCGTTCATATAATGCTTTAATTCATAAATTGTATGTATGAAATTTATAATATTAACCACTGTGTATACATAAATTCATATATGAAGTTTGGGTTGCTTTTAAAGTAACTGCAAACCCAGTGTATTCAACATCAGAATGGAATTCTTTTACATACAAATAGAGAAATCAGAAGAGGACAGTAACTATATTAAGTAAATAACAAAGAATAACAGGAGTGTGGAAATGAAATTCTATTGAGAATAAATAGAAAGAATAAATAAATCGCACAGACTTCAGGAAACAAATATTTTTTTGTTAAAAAAAAGATAAGAATGAAATTTCTTTTGGTTCAAGTGACAAAAAGAATGAACACATGAAATAAATAGAAGAGAAGTGAAATTTAAAAAAAAAATGCGTGAAATTTGTTTTCCTTCTTAATTAAAGAAATAATTGAAATAGGAAAAGATGACATTGAAAACTAAATCATTTTTTTTCAGAAGAGATTGCGTGTTATGGCACACATAAATGCCTTAGCATTAAATTTAAGCTCTCTGAGTAACAATATGATAAATTAAACAAATAAATGAGAGGGTTTCAAACTCAGCTATTAAATTATGTTAAAATATATTTCAAAATAATTCCATTTCATATTTGTATTATCGATGTTTAAGTCTATAAATGAATTAGTGGGTGATTTTAAATGATATTCACACATACACATACACACACACACACACACACACACACACACACACACACACACACACACACACACACACATATATATATATATATATATATATATATATATATATTATATATATATATATATATATATATATATATATATATATATATATTCATCATCATCATCACCGTCCATCCTGGTAGGCTGATACCTGTCAGGTGCTACTCCTCCAGAATCTTGTTAGGTCCTGTGTGAGGAGCAGCCTTGGTTACTTGAGCAGCTTCAATTTTACGTAGCCGGCTTGCTGGGCCTGTCGCTAATATATATATATATATATATATATATATATATATATATATATATATATATATATATATATATATATATATATATATATATATATATATATATTATGTCACTTCTGGTGGGCAAAGGTCAGAGGCCTACTAAAATTTTCACCAGAGTTTGGGGGAAAATCGGAAACTTGGTCAAATTAAAGGCAGAAATATCCTGATACACGGTCTTTGAAGGTGTGTAAATCATAGGAAGTTGGAGAAATAGATAAAGGAGGTGTGTTCCAGACTTTACCAGTAGAGTACATGTATGATTGAGCATAGAGGTTAAGTCTGGGTTCAGAGAGTTGGACAGAGAAAAGATGTTCTAACACCTGAGTGTAGGTTAAAAGGTGTTTGTTAGAGGAAGAATGGTGGCGTTCAGTTGTTAAAATTAAGTAAACGTGGAATGTGGCAAAAATTAACATAGAAGGGATATTTTCTAACAATACTTACCTTTAGTTTCTTAGATACACTACCCATTAATTTAGACACTCGGAGATTACATTTCCATGCTGTGATGACGAGATGTCATCTTGTGTAGTCTTTGGATGCCCCACTTCTAGTTCATCTGCAAAGGTTACATGATTTGTCGCCACCTTTTTAGTTTTAAATAATAAATTTTTTTTAGGTGTGTACATTGCAGCATGTATTGCATGTGAAGAAGGAAGGCAAATTGTCCAGTAGACATGTTTGTAAGTACTTCATGCATAAACTTGAAAGTGTTCTTGGGATAAAATATTTTGTGTCGATAAAGCACAAAGAAGACGAGTTTTTGGAAATTGGAGTGGACAAGAATGCTCAGCCCAATGTTCATTCATCTCTGACGAGTCCTTCTTTTTCTTTCTTTCTTTCTTTTATCTCTCTCTCTCTCTTTCTATATATATATAATATATATATATATATATATATATATATATATATATATATATATATATATTATATATATATATATATATATATATATATATATATATATATATATATATATATACATTTATAGTTATTAAAAAAGTTTACTGCGAAAGAGAAATATCCGTATCGTAAACTTAATATATGGGAGAGAGAAAAAAAGGAAGAGTTTTTGTTGAACACAAAATGAATGTGAGGTTCATATCAGGAGCTTCAGACGTCGACATAACTTAATTTCAAACCAGAGTCTTCAGTAGTTTTCCGAATATGCTTCTAATAAAATTTTCATGCCTCAAACAGGTGACATCAGAAAATGTCATACACTATATATATATAATATATATATATATATATATATATATATATATATATATATATATATATATATATATATATATATATATATATATATATATATATATATATATATATATATATATATATATATATATATATATATATATATATATATATATATATATATATATTCTAAATGAGAGATATAGAGCTTGTGGTTGTTTAGGAGTTGGAAAGAGGTTTCTACATTCGCTACATTTCTTCCTGTTATAACTGTTAAAGAAAAGCATAGGAAGGAATATTCAGGTACACCACGACACACTTAACGTATATATATATATATATATATATATATATATATATATATATATATATATATATATATATATATATATATATATATATATATATATATATATATATATATTACCATCATTCCCAAACTGAGCCCGTACCGAAGAGAATGCACAATTAAAAAATAAAATTAAACCGAACTAATCCCAAAAATAGCGCATATCTCTCAGGTAAGCAGAGATTGAGACCTTAAAGAGAGAATGATTGGATACTTCCGAAAATAAAGAGGATATAAGAGAATTCCACAAAATAGAAATGTTTTAAAAAAAGGAGTCATCACAACGAGTGAGTTTGTAGAGTTTGCGATAATCACACAATGTTCATGAGCAAGTAAGGCCCTCATTACGCTACGATAAAAACGCAATGCTTGTAGAATGCGAAAGATCACCTCCTTCGAGCACCTGTACGTACAAGATATGAGCAACGTTGTAGTCCCTATAGAAAGAAAAAGAGATTATATATATATATATATATATATAATATATATATATATATATATATATATATATATATATATATATATATATATATATATATATATATATATATATAATTTTGAATTTTAAATCAAAAGGTTTAATTATGCATAATTAAAATAAAAATAATA
>SEYY01000963.1:338893-343893 GCA_009176605.1 Armadillidium nasatum
CGATTTTTCATATGTGATTTCGAAGATATGATTTGGGATATAAATCCAACTTTTGAAAAAAAAATCATTAAAAGTAAAAATTGTGCTTTGAAGTACAGATGGAGTAAGGGAAGACCTTTATACTGAAAGAAGGGTGATAAAAGGATAGAATAGAGGGAAAGAGAGAAATAACTTAACAAATAGAAAAGACGGAAGATAGAAATAGAGGAAGAATCAGACTGAAGGGAGAGAGCGTGAGAGTAATTGAAAGAGAAGAAGAAATTGTTTGATTTATGGGAGTAAAATTTATGAGACATCGTTATTTCTTTTTATTTATTTATTTGTTAAATTGAATTTTTATTTTTATTTCTTCGAGGCAGAATCATTTTTTGGGTATGGAAACAAAAATGGTTAAAATTTGACACAAATCAGTCATTTAATTCTTCTAATAAGGAAATCAAGACGGAACACCACCTTTGTAGTCGATTTTAATTTTAAATAGTTCACTTTCCTGTTTAAGAGAATTTCCTTTTTTTTTTTTTTTTTTTTTTTTTTTTTTTTTTTTTTTTTTTTTTTTTTTTAAATTGTGTTTGATACGTTGCTCGCTATAAGTACTCTTATATATATATATATATATATATATATATATATATATATATATATATATATATATATATATATATATATATATATATATATATATATATATATATATATATATATATATATATATATATCTTCTGTAATGGGTTTGTTTATTACTCTGTTCAATAGTTCATTATCTCAAAGTGTTCTGTCTTAAAAATTTCCGTCTTTAGCCATTTTCATTGTTTTTTTATGAGCGTTCTTCGGTCCCTTCAGTTATCTTTTTTTTTTTTTTTTTTTTTTTTTTAATAACGTTGAAAACAATCTTTTGAGTTACGTTTATTTGGTTCCCATACTCGTTAAATTTACCTATATATATTATATATATATATATATATATATATATATATATATATATATATATATATATATATATATATATATATATATATATATATATATATATATATATATATATATATATATATATATATATATATATATATATATATATATATATATATATATATATATATATATATATATATATATATATATATATATATAATATATATATATATATATTAAATATATAATAGGAAATAAAAAAATTTATATTATTTAAATATGAATATTTTAAATAAAATTAAAAAAAATTTAAGAAAAAAAAAAAAATTATTTTTTTTAAAAAAATTCGTTTTTTTTTTTTTTTTTTTTTTTTTTTTTTTTTTTTTTTTTTTTTTATTTTATATATATATATATATATATATATATATATATATATATATATATATATATATATATATATATATATATATATATATATATATATATATAGAGGCGTTGAAACAGTATTGTTATGTTGATGGATGGTGTTGTTAGGGGTATGGGGAGGGAGGGAAAGGGTGTTAGATTTAGAAGTATGGAAAGTGAATGGGAAATAAATGTCTTGCTGTTTGTGGATGATGAGGTATTGGTAGCAGAGTTAGTGAGGGAGTGAGCATCTAATCGAATGAGAATAAATCCAACAAAAAGTAAGGAAATGAGGATTGATCGGGTAAATCAGGCAATAAAAGGAGAAGAATGGGGGGGGGGGCGATTGTATCGATGTAAAGGATGAGAGATTTGAGGATGTGGAAGAGTTTTGAGAAGGGAAAAGGGGGATGGATAGAGAAATGAAGGATTAGAGTAATGAGGTAATGAAAATAATAAAGTGATTGTGAGATTGAGGAAGGTGTGGAGGAGGAGTATTCCAAAAGAAATAATGGTAAGAATGTTTGAGAGTATGTGTCTACCATCGGTAATATATGGTTGTGAAACATGGATAATGGATGCTCAGACGGGGAAAAAATTGGAGGCTTTCGAGATGAAGGGATTGAGGGGGATATGTGGTTTGTGTAGGGTACGTGTTATTAGGAACGAAAGAATAATGAAGATGTGTGGATGGAAGAGGAGAATAGTGGGCAGAGCGGAGGAGGGCGTATTAAAGTGAATTGAACATATGTGTAGGATGAATGAAGATTGGATGGTAGAGTGGTGAGATGAAAGGTGTAGGGGGAAAGGGGAAGGGGAAGGGGAAGGGGAAGGGGGGGAAGGGGAAGGGGAAGGCGAAAGTGGAGATGGACATATAAAGTGAGGAAAATTTGGGGAGATCGAGGTCTGAGTGTGGAAGAGGGTAGGAGAGTTGCAGAGTACAGAGAGAGGTGGAAGACGGTGGTGAAAGGGAGTTGGAGATAGAAGGTGTGGGTGTGTATGTGATGGAACTATGACAGGCACCAACTCACTAGAGTGGGAAAGATAATTTGTGAAATATATATATATATATATATATATATATATATATATATATATATATATATATATATATATATATATATATATATATATATATATATATATATATATATATATTATTTATTTATTTATTTATTTTTAACAAGAATTATACGAGCACAAGAATCTAATAACCACTTTTAATAGAATGTGCTCAACGTTGTGCTACTTGATTGAATATTACAAACTAAAATAAACAAGAATAACCTTCTCAATTAAAAAAATATGACTGAAGATTGAAAAATTTAAACTATAATACACCGCTTTGGCTTTAACATAGTTATAAACAAACCCCCCTTCAAGAAGATACATTTTACAAACAACTCATCAAATACATAATTAAGAATCCATAAATCTCAGAACAAAAGGACAGCAAATATTATCAGGTTACATTAATCGATATTCCAATTTTTATCTATTTGCAAGACTACTTAAATGGTTGCAAGAACACAAAATTTTTGACAATTGGTTACATTCCTTTACAAGAAAAGGAGATAAAGAAATCATAAAAAAAACTACAGACAAATAAGTTTATCCCAAGTCTTGTACAAACTATTTATTTAATTGCAAAACATTACCTAACAACTTGACGTAAGTCAACCACATGAACAGAACAAACGAGAAATAGAAATACAACATCTAATTTCTTGTAAATTTGCAAATTCTTCAACAGTTAATGTATAGATGTATTTAATTTGAAATACCTTTTTTCATGGGTTTTATTGACAATGTTAAAACATTTGACTCATTGATCACTACCTCTATTATAAGTGCTTTGAATCGTAAAGGTATTGCAAAATCATATACAGACATCTTAAAACGCAAATATGAAAATCTCACATCATTTTAACTATTTAAAGGGAGTAATAAAGTATAAACCAGAAAGAAAAATTAGACAATCTTCACAAAATTATTTCAGTTGTGGAAGGAATATTCAGGAGAGTAAATAGAGAAGATAGAGGTATAAACATATATGTATAGTACCTAAATAATTTAATGTTTTCTGTTGGTCCAGTCAGTCCTTGAGGAATTACGAAGAATGATAGTGGAACTAGATAGAACGAACAGAACAGTAGGGTGAAATATGATCTTAGGAAAAACCAAAATTATGTTCAATGAGCACAGTTCCCTAACAAATATAGGTCAATAACTTTTTTTTTTTTTTTTTAACAAGTAGATAAATGCACCTACCTTGGAGAACTTATATTTTCGTACCTCAAATGAAATCCAAAGGAGAATAAAAGTAGCTTGAGTCATTATTGGTAAACTGATTAACAACCTTCGTGGTAAATAACGACTTTATTTCAAAGTTTTGAGAGACCTGAACTCTTGACACGAGAACAACACATAAATGCTGAGAATATACTTGGGATAACATATAGGGACAGAAAAAAAGAGTAACTAGATAGGCTGCAAATGAAAATAATGGACAAATAATCGAATTCAAGAGAAAGAAATGGAGATTGACAGGAGAAACAGTAAGAAAGATTGATGAACGATGGAGATATTAAATTGAGTTCCATTAAATCTGAATCATTTAAGAAAACAGTCATTTAAAATATGAAATTAAAACAACTGCAACAGTTAATTTACAAGCTATAATATATATATATATATATATATATATATATATATATATATATATATATATATATATATATATATATATATATATATATATATATATATATATATATATATATATATATATATATATATATAAAGTAAAATATATATTTTTTAATATATATATATATATAGTGGAAACTTTTTTCAGGTGAATTGAACATAAGCTCGTAGGTAGAAAATTTTAAATGAAAAATTGAATTTCATGTCTAGTTATTTGATCGTGTATCCTAAAGTAAGAGACTCGTACACATGTTACATTATTGAATCATATCACGTCGCAATTTTACATTCCGAGGATACATGGGAGAGTGCGAGTGCGATTTAATAGAAGCAAATGGAGATTTTTTTTTCTTCTTCTTTTTTTTTGTAGCGAATGTTACGTTCTGACGAATGTTGGTGTGACCTACGTTATGTTTACAAATATGTCTATAAATTCAATTAAAAAGGTCCATTGCTAGGAAACATGGGTACAAAATAAGAATTAGAAAATATGAGACCTATTGACTCAAAATATTTGAAAAAGAATTGACATAATTGTAAGGCGATTGAATTTGTAGAAAGTCAATTACTACTATATTTTCCTCCATTTCATAGTATGTTTGAACAAAATAATGCTTTAAACTCTAATATATTAATGAAAACGATCATATGTACCGAAGCCCCGTAACTAACCGATTGAAAGGTAATTCATAAAAATAAACTTAGGCCGAAAGTAATATTAAAAAATGAATTTTGAAAAAAAAAGAAACGATAAAATCATGATATTATTAAAACGAATAATAACGTATCAAGATACATGGCGTTTCACAGGACACCGACGTAGATTAATGTCACTAACTATATTTGGAGATACAACTTCTTATACTCTCTCATCATACTTAATTCAATTTCAAGTAAATTTTTTGCTATTTCTATACATTTAATTTTGAAGTACAATCATATTCTTTTACGTCTGTCTGTAAATAAATAATGTG
>SEYY01000963.1:348893-358893 GCA_009176605.1 Armadillidium nasatum
GGAAAAGGCGTATGATAGAGTTTGTAGGAGGAAATTGTTTGAGATTCTCAGGGAGGGAGGAGTGAGAGGTAGATTATTAAATGCAATTAAATCATTTTATGAGAACTGTAGAGCGTGGGTGAGGGTGAGGAGGGAACTGACTGAATGGTTTAAAGTGGGAGTTGGACTGAGGCAGGGCTGTGTTATGTCTCCGTGGCTGTTTAATGTGTTAATGGATGGTGTTGTTAGGGGATGGAGAGGGAAGGGAAGGGTATTAGGTTGAGAAGTGGAGAGAGAGAATGGGAGGTAAGTGTCTTGTTGTTTGCGGATGATGCGGTGTTAGTTGCGGAATCTGGGGAGAAATTGAATATGTTGGTGAAGGAGTTTGTTAGGGAATGTGCGTCGAAGGGATTAAGGGTAAACTCAACAAAGAGTAAAGTGATGAGGATTGGGGGCAGGGATGAGGCAGCAAGAGGGGAGGAATGGGAAGGTGTCGAGGTGGGGGAGAGAAATTTGAGGAGGTAGAAGAGTTTAAATATCTGGGAATGTTAGTGGAGGGAAAAGGAGGGATGGATGGGGAAATAAAGAATAGAGTGACGGAGGGAATGAAAGTGATGGGGGGACTGAGAGAAGTTTGGAAGAAGGGTCGAATATCAAAGGAAATTAAGGTAAGAATGTTTGAGAGTATGTGTCTACCATCTGCAATGTATGGGTGTGAGACATGGGGGATGAATGCTCAGATTAGGAAAAGATTAGAAGTTTTTGAAGATGAAAGGATTGAGGGCTATATGTGGGTTAAGGAGGGTAGATAGAATCAGAAACGAAAGAATATGAGAGATGTATGGATGGAAGAGGGGAGGTGCGTAAAGCGGAAGAGGGGAAGTGCGTAGAGCGGAAGAGGGTGTATTAAGATGGTTTTGGGCATATGTGTAGAATGGATTAGGAATAAGATGGTGGGTAGAGTGATGAGATCCGAGATAGAGGGATGAAGGGGAGGGGAAGGCCGAGGTGGATGGATGGGGGGTAAGGGAGATATTGAGGTGGAGAGAGGTTAGAATGTGGAAGAAGGTAAGAGAGTCGCGGAGGACAGTGAGATGGAGGGCAGTGGTGAGGGGGGAGGGGAGATACAGTGTGGATGTGTGTGTGAGCGAACTGTGACGGACACCACCCCATGAGTGGGAAGGGTGAAGGGTGAATGGTAAAATAAATAATATATATATATATATATATATATATATATATATATATATATATATATATATATATATATATATATATATATATATATATATATATATATATATATATAATAATGGTTCATATATTTACTTTGTAATTCTTTTAAAATTCAATCGTTTATTCGATTGTTAAAAATCGCATCATCTTCATCGCATCATTTATATAACTTCAAAAATCTGTTAATATTAATTATTCTTCATTGTATTTCTTTAGCATCAATCTCAAAAACATACAGCACATATAACATGCATCCTCACACACACATACTATATATATATATATATATATATATATATATATATATATATATATATATATATATATATATATATATATATATATATATATATATATATATATATATATATATATATATATATATATATATATATATATATATATATAGAGGGTGATTCACATCTATGTTTGCAAACTCCGACAGATGGAAGGTGACATCATCATACTAAAATTTTACTGAATATATACAAGGCCGAAAGCTGCTCTTTCACGAGATATCAAAGAGACAATATGGAATGACACAAACAGCGTATACCATAGTTAAAAATATTGCATAGTTAAAAATATTCGTTTAAAAATATTGCAGGTTCCAAAGGAGGGATGCTACAGCATTAGTGTTACAGTAATGTTTGGTGACATCGTCACGGGTACATCTGGTATTGGGAGATAAAATTACCGACAGGCACCATTTACCGCAGAGAGTCGAGAAACGCGTAACACGTATTAGGAACACTATAGACCTCCTGAATATGCAGGCCAGTATGATCTTCCGGCGTGAGTTATGTATCCAGGCCGGAAGGTTACATTTTGAGCACCTGTTGTAATGATATCTTCGCTATGTTACCTGCTACGTAAGAAACTATGGTGCATGGTGTTTATTTCATTCCCAAATTGTCCCCTCCATATATATATATATATATATATATATATATATATATATATATATATATATATATATATATATATATATATATATATATATATATATATATATATATATATATATATATATATATATATATATATATATATATATATATATATATATATATATATATATATATATATATATATATATATATATATATATATATATATATATATATTGGAATGGAATTAACGATGCTGAACATGGTTTTTTAATGCTTTTGAAATGAGTTTTAATAATTACCTCAAGTGAAAAAAAATCTTTATCATTTAAGAATAGAGTTCGTTTCTAAACAAAACAAAAAAAAAAAAAAAAAAAGTTTCTGAATAAAAATTTGTGTTGAAAGATGTCTTCATCAAAGTTTTAAAGAAGAAACAAAAGATTCCCATTAAAATATCAATGTTTCCTTTTGTCAAAGAAAAGCTTTGCAAATGTTTCGATTTTTGACTTTTTTTTACTTTCACAAAAGTCAATTTGCATTTTATTTAGCTAAAGTTTTTGATGTAATTGCTTTACTTGGTTTTTAGTTGTAATTGCTTTAGATTTTCTATTACAATATTTTCTCTTTTCTAAAATGAATTTAAATATATTCTATTAAATTTATTTTTCTTTGAAGGAAAAGTTTTAAATGATTCCCTTACTTTTGAGATGGTCCGAGAAAGATCCTCATTCAAAGTAATCTTCGCCAACTCTCAGTCACCAACAAATGTATAAACTTCACCAACAAATGTATAAACTTCACCAACCCACCCAACATCTTTGTAGTTTCACCACATAAAACATTCCGTAAAATGTAAGTCTTTTGCCCCATAAAATTAGTAAGGTCAAAAACTCGAATTTTATCTTTATATAACTTATCCAAAAGTACATTTTTGGATTTTCATATTTGTGGGTTATAATACTTCTACATATCATTGTTCATTACTTTAGATTAGGCGTTTATTTGAATTTTTAGTTTTCACTGAAAAAAAAGTACAAGTTTGAGGTTTCTTTTAGACTGAAATTATAAAATTATATTATCTAAGGTAGGAACAATATGAAAAGATAAAAAACAAAACAGAAACAATTCAATGGTTATTATTATTATTATTATTATTATTATTATTATTATTATTATTATTATTATTATTATTATTATTATTATTATTATTATTATTATTATTATTATTATTATTATTATTATTATTATTATTATTATTATTATTATTATTATTATTATTATTATTATTATTATTATTATTTTTATTATTATTATTATTATTATTATTAATTATAATATTATTATTTCCATTATTGATTATTATTATTATTATTATTATTATTATTATTATTATATTATTAATATAATTTATAAATTTTTATTAAGATTATATATATATAATATATATTATTATATATATATATATATATATATATATAATATATATATATATATATATATATATATATATATATATATATATATATATATATATATATATATATATATATATATATATATATATATTCGCTACTTTTAAAGAAGACTAACCCGACTCGTATTCTAATAAGTAATTATATATAAAAATTTTAAAAGCACTTTATTAAAAGAATAAAATATAAAACGTTAAAACGATTCAATAAGATGATTAAGGATTTTTGAATTAGATGTAAAAATGAGACCTTAATCATCTTATTGAATCATTTTTCATAAAATTTACAGAAAACTTTAATGTCTCTACAATTTTTTTTTTTTTTTTTTTATATCGACAATGTTGTCGGTAATTTTTTAAAAACTTCAAGAAATATTTTCATCATACGCCAGGCAGTCAAAGACAGAACTTTCTCAGCAGTTGAATTTCCCGTTCTTATCTTACATGTATGTTAATTCCTCAGAATTTTTTCGCTTTCTACTCACTAACGTTTGGAAGAGGGAACTAAGCGGTTGTTCCGAAACGTAACGAAATAGTCTTTTAATCTTCAACTTTTGTTATGTTTTTTCTACTCTCTTGAAATCGTTTTAACGTTTTATTTTTTATTCTTTTAATAAAGTGCTTTTTAAAAATTTCATATATATATATATATATATATATATATATATATATATATATATATATATATATATATATATATATATATATATATATATATATATATATATATATATATATATATATATATATATATATATATATATATATATATATAAAGTTCGCATCTCACGGGCATTGCCTTACTCAAGGAGAGGAACATTTCTAGATATAGAATATAGCAATTATCAGCAAGCGGGATCGAAGCGGCGTCCTCATATAAGTGAGTCAACGACTCTTCCGTTATTCCACGGTACTCAACAATTGTCTTGGCTTTAATTAAAGTTTTGTTTCGACAAAGAATGAAAAATTAATTCTTTTTTATTTTTCAATTTTTGACTATTTTATCATTTTCGTTCTTTATTATTTCTACGTATTATTTATTTACATTTTTTTTTATTATTCTATATAGTGAAAGGTTTTTGCGTAGCGTTGATAAAATTGGTTTCTGAATTAAAATACTGATAATGGATGATCCACATCAAAAAGTCATTTATTTTCTCATTATTTCTGGATTTTTATTTTCTATTTCATGCTTTTAGAAACCCTTTCGACTCTTTTATCTCTCTCTCTCTCTCTCTCTCTCTCTCTCTCTCTCTCTCTCTCTCTCTCTCTCTCTCTCTCCCCTCTACTCTGCTCTACTGTCCTTCCTCTCTTTCTCTCTCTATCTCTCTTCATCTCCTCTTTCTCCCTCCATCTTCCAATTTCTCACTTCTCTCTCCCTTTTTCTTCTTCCTTTCCACTTCCTCTCTCTCTCACTCTCTCTCTCAATTTCTTTTTCCTTCTCTTACATTATTATTCTCTTCACTAATCTTTTTAGCTAACTAATCTGAACTAATCGTTACTCTGCATATTAATTATCTCTTTATTCTGGATTTATTTTCCAGAACGCTTGTCTTTCTTTTTTTTCTGTCGATATTCAGTATTTTTAAATTATTTCATTTATTTTTTTAAAAGTTTTTTATTAAACATTTTATTTATTTATGTATTTATTTATTTATTTTTCGGGGGTGGGGGAGAGGGGGGGAATTTTTGTATCATCCTTCTCTTTTCTCATCTTCAAATTTCTCTTGTTCTATCTCAACTTCTTTCAACTTATCTTACTGATCTTTTTTCTCTCTCTAATTATTAGAGAGAGAGAGAAATCAGGAAAACTAAGATCATTATTGAGTTGGAAATATTTGAGTTGGCTCATTCCGATTTGATGATAGAAGAGGACACACAAACATCCACAAAAAAAAGAAGAAGAAGAAAAAAAAAACATTTTCGTTATTTTTTTTTTCAATGGAAGGAAAATATTTGATTGAGAAAATCGACGTTATTTTGAGAGACAAATTTTCCTTCCACTGTTTGCGATCTTTTTTTTTCAAACTAAAATCTCATAATTCATTTTCTATTCACAAAATTTACACTAATTTAAGATCAATTTTAATACTCATTATTATGGAGGAAATTTGAAAATTGTTTTAAACATTCACAAAAAAATGTTAGGACCACATACACTCTATATATATATATATATATATATATATATATATATATATATATATATATATATATATATATATATATATATATATATATATATATATATATATATATATATATATATATATTATTTATTTAATAAAATAATAAGAAAGATAATAAAAGTAACAATAATGAATTATATGAATAATGTTGGAACTTGAAAACAAAATTTATTATCCTTCTCTTCCTCCATTAATGACAATAAAAATAACGTTTTTTTCTTCAGAAAAATCTCGTGTTAACATATTTTATTGAGCAATTTATTTTCATATATATATATATATATATATATATATATATATATATATATATATATATATATATATATATATATATATATATATATATATATATATATATATATATATATATATATATATATATATGTGTGGTGTGTGTGTGTGTGTGTTTGTGTATATGAGTTTGTGAGAGGTTAACTTAATAGGGAAATAATTTAACTCTCTAATGAGTTGAAGTAATTCTTCTTTGATCTTTGAGATTATTTTATTTTAATGAGGAAAGTAAGGAAGGAAAGAAGTGTTCACATTATCAAATGGTTCATTTTTTCCACCTAAAAACAATGAAATATCGAATTAAAACTTTTCTTTCCATTACCTTATTATTTTTCCCCATCGGATTATCTGCAAAAAAAAAAAAAAAAAAAAAAAAAAAAAAATTAAATTTGAAATCATTTTTAGATAATTTTTTTAAAAAATTATATAAGAATTTTTTTATTTTATTTATATTTTAATTTAAAAAAAAAAAAAAATTCGGAGATTATTTTTAAAAATTCTTTAGAGAGTTTGAATCATTTTGGAGATTTACAGTTTCTGAAGGTCAGAATTATAGAAAATAGTTTGGCACAACCTTGGCACAGGCACACATTTCTTTGCTTATTCATTAGAGAAGTAAAAGATAAAAAAAAAAAACAAAAACAAACAGGGCGGATTGTATGAGGAAGACCTTATGATATATTAAGGATGATAAGACGAGATAAGAGACTGAGAGAGAGAGAGAGAGAGAGAGAGAGAGAGAGAGAGAGACAAAAAAATAGGAAAAAATTGGTGGAAACCATTTTGATTCTAAAAATCCTTGTTTAGTAGTATTAAATGTGTCTTATTACGCATTACTGAAGACATTTTATGCCAAGACCCATTTACAAATTGATGCCATTTATTCCTTATTACACTCCAAGACATTTATAAAGCTCTTTAGCGATGCATTACTAATACATTTCCTAATATTAATATCGTGTATATATATATATATATATATATATATATATATATATATATATATATATATATATATATATATATATATATATATATATATATATATATATATATATATATATATATATATATATATATAACGCGCCTCATTTACTTAATTACTACACAGAACTCAGCGATAATTTCTTATTGGTTCCCATAATGTTTCGATTGGTTCAGTTGGGACCATAGTTTAAGTTCTCAAAGGGTCATTACTATTTCCAATTGGGATTCTTTCCATTTAAGTAAGGAAAGAAGACTTGTTAGATGCAATGAAAAACCAATCGGAAATATTCCAATTGGGAAATCTTAGAATTCTCAATGGAAATCCAACAGATAAATTTGCTAATGGAAAACTTCCAATTGTTTTTTGAAATGCATCTGACAATCATTATTCTATAAGGAATTTTTCCTGTCAATTCTATAAGTTTTGTATAACGTTCCAATTGGTTCTAATGGAATTTATTACAAATGGAATGACGCTCTTACTACAATTATTAAATCAGACATTGCCCTTCTAAATTCATTTGTTCTATAACTCCTTATTTGAGGAGAGCCTTTGTCACTTGTCTTGCACATAACTTAATCTTTTCCCAACTCTTTAACACCATCCTTATCCGGAATTCTCATCCTCAGGTGGACTCCATTGATAAAGTCTGAGAAACACTTTAATCTTCTCTTTTCCTTACCTATCTTCAACTTTACTTCTTCATACGTTGCCAATCAGTTTATGTCGGTCTTTGATGGGGATTTGAAAGGTACTTTCATCTAACTCTTATGAATTTTCTGTAGGCCTCTGGTCTTTTCACACCGGAGATGTATATATATATATATATATATATATATATATATATATATATATATATATATATATATATATATATATATATATATATATATATATATTATCTCCTCCGTTGGGCAAAGGCCAGATGCCTACCAATTTCCATCGAAGTTGGAAAAATCCATCTTGGTCGCTGGAGCCCGACATGTCCAGATACACGGCGTTTGAAAGTGTGTAAGTCAAAGGAAATTGGGAAAATAGATGAAGGAAGTGTGTTATAGACTTTACCATTAGAGTATATGTAAGATTGAGTATAGCGGGTAAGTTTGGGGTCTGAGAGTTGGACAGAGAAAGGATTGAAATAGGTAGAGAAGCGTGTAGCACGAGCTCTTTTCAATGGAGGAGGTATGCTACGAGAGAGTTCATAGGAGCAGAATCCATTGTAATAGCGATAGTATAGAGAGAGTGACGAAACAATTCACTGAGCAGAAAGAGATTGGAAAGAGTCAGTGAGTGCCGGAGAGTTGATAAGACGAAAAGCTTTTGACTTCGCCTTCTCAAGGAGAGCTGTATAAGAGGAACCACCCCTGAAATGTGAAGTATACTCCATACAGGGGCGAGCAACACCCCTATAGAGAACAAACAACTGGGGTGGTGTAAAGAAATTACGAAGGTGTCTCAGAAAACCCAACCACTTAGAAGCTTGTTTAGAAAGAGAAGTAATGTGATCTTTCTAAGAAAGATCACGAGAAAAATATACAATGAAAATATTAAGAACAGATGAAGGTTTGAGTTGTGTGTTTTCGAGGAAGATATCATAATTGTGTGGAAGTTGGTGTATAGTGGAGAGATGGAGAAACTGAGTTTTTGAGGCATTGAAAACTACGATGTTTTTTCTGCCCCAATTAGAAATACGTGAAAGATCAGAGGTTAGTTGCTCCAAGGCTACCCTCCTCCAGCCTATTAACTGCTGTTGGGAGGGACGACTTTCAAAATGAAAGGAGTAAAAAAGGTGAAGTCATCAACATAGGAGTGGATAGGAGATGAAGCAATACAGAGAAGGTCATTAATGAAAAGTAGAAAAAGTGCTGGGGACATCACAGAAGCCTGAGAAGCACCATTATTATTAAATTTAAAAGTAGGACAGTGGCCGTCTACAAACGGTTGCTATAGAACGACCGGAAACGAAATTAGAAAGATCACAAAGAGAAGGATATATATATATATATATATATATATATATATATATATATATATATATATATATATATATATATATATATATATATATATATATATATATATATATATATATATATATATATATATATATATATATATATTCTTTGACAGTATAATTTTCTTATTATTGCGTCTATTTAAAATGTTTTAAATTACTTACAATAAGAAATAAAGAATGATCTCTTAAAGGGACTAAATGGAAAGATTTGTTCTTCAAATGCTGTAATCATCAAACGACATCAAACGAAAGTCTAAGAAATACTCGAGCGTTCCAAATTCCTTTTGAGAAGCTAATTAGATACTGAGGCTTTAGTTTTACTTCTCTCATTATATATAATCTTATTCATTGCCTTATGAATAGATATACTTCCAAGAATATCTTACAAACACACAAGCATATATATATATATATATATATATATATATATATATATATATATATATATATATATATATATATATATATATATATATATATATATATATATATATATATATATATAATATATATATATATATATATATTAATAAAAAAAAAAAAAAAAAAAAAGAATTTTACTTTATATTATTTTTTTTTTTACGTGTTTTGTAAATGTATTTCTCAGAGAGTTAAGAACATTAGTTTTATTACCGTTGGTGTCACTATTATTTTAATTATTTTATTTTACATTTTACAATTTAATTACTTTCCTATCGTATTGCTCCTACCTTCAATATCTACATTTTATTATGTAGATTTAGATTTATATGTTGACCAGATTGATATAGATTGATCAGCTTTATAGGCTTTCCTTTTACCATTTGGTTCATACCTTTTTCTCTTTACCAACGTATTTTCAACGTCAATTTTCGTTTTCTGTCTCACCGTTTATTCTTATGGTGTCAATATCTTTTCCTGTCCTGGAATCTATATTCTATGGTATAAGTATTGTCGTTA
>SEYY01000963.1:363893-373893 GCA_009176605.1 Armadillidium nasatum
TGTCTTTTTTTTCTAGACGCAACCCAGTGCTTCTTTAATATATAAACAGCGCTATATATATATATATATATATATATATATATATATATATATATATATATATATATATATATATATATATATATATATATATATATATATATATATATATATATATATATATATATATATATATATATATATATATATATATATATATATATATATATATATATATATATATATATATATATATATATATATATATATATATATATATATATATATATATATAACAAATACTTGACATATTTGGAATATAATTTTTTTAAACGGAGTCAGCACAAGAAAAGCTTCCCTTTGAATTCAAGGTAAGCAACATGAAAAGAAATTTTTAGATATTTTCTTTTAATTCTTTATTTTATTTTAATAAAAACTTTAAAGAAAATATAAAGGTGTTATTTTCTTATCTAAGAGGAAAAAAAGAACTTTTTTTCATTTAAATTCTTTAATCTGCTATTTAATCTCATCACGTCAATATTTAATTTTTCCATTTAATGAAATCTTTAAAATATATTTTATCCAGAAAAATTTATTTGTATTTTTAAAGTTTTAATAAAATTCTTTTCATCATACGTTTTTTTCCATCAATTAAAAATATTTTACATTTCTCTAACACTTTATTTATCAGTTTATATATATATATATATATATATATATATATATATATATATATATATATATATATATATATATATATATATATATATATATATATATATATATTATATTTATATTTTTTTTACAGGACACCACCACTCACAGGATTAACTATAATATACTATATATATATATATATATATATATATATATATATATATATATATATATATATATATATATATATATATATATATATATATATATATATATATATATATATATATATTGGTTTCGTCGGTAAAATAATAAAAGGTGAAAGTGTGAAAATTTAAGTAGCGTAAACTTCGAGACTTGTTAAAATTGGAGGAAAAAAAAAAGCAAATTTTGACTTTTTTTTATTTATTTATTTATTTTTTTAATTTTTTTATCTGTGGCACTTCTGCTCTTAATTAAGAACCTTATTTGAAGGTAGAAAGAGAACTTCCTTTGCTTTGCCTCTTTTTGTTTTAAATCAACCAATTTCATTTGAACCCGTTTGTTTTCTCTATTTTATATATATATATATATATATATATATATATATATATATATATATATATATATATATATATATATATATATATATATATGTGTGTGTGTGTGTGTGTGTGTGTGTGTGTGTGTGTGTGTGTGTGTGTGCTTCTTCATGTTTGTATCCTACGGTGGAAAATTTATTGTTTTGTATAATATATTATGATAAGCTGCTCCACCCCTACTATGAATTAAATGAATCCTCGTGAGATTGTGGAGAGTAAGTGGAAACCAAACTAAGGAGCAACAACGTAATAAGCTTCTCAGGAAACATTGTTTCACTAAGGAGAGAGAGAGAGAGAGAGAGAGAGAGAGAGAGAGAGAGAGAGAGAGAGAGAGAGAGAGAGAGAGAGAGAGAGAATCAGAGAAAGTATATTTCCTTATTCATAAAAACGTACAAAAACTCATTGAAAATAGAGGGGAAAATATATTGTATGTAAAATAGAACAAAAATTCACAAGTAGATAAACGATTTAAATAAATTAAGTTACGTACCTACTTCACACAGAAGAGGAATTAGAAAACTTCTATGTTATACTTACGAATGCACAATGGTGATCTTTCCATTCCCTTTGATTCTTGATCTTTTATTCATTGGCATTTTAGTAAATCTTTTACTGTGACGTTAGAAATATTGAAAGTTTTGGATATGAGTTTGACAACTTGCCCTCTTTCATAATCTGGCCTTCACTCAGATTTCCTTTCCGGTCATTTTATTGCAGAAGTTGTAGTCTGCTGCAGGCTACATTTTAAATCTGTTTATAATGGTGTTCTTCAGAGTTTTGTCCATTTCTAACTTCTTTTTCTACTTAATAAACGTTTTGTCACTTCACCATCTATTTACTCCTATGCAGATGACTTCACTCTTAACTACTCATTTCAGTTTGAAAGGAGTCTCCGTCAACCCCAATGCAACTTTTGATAGAAAGAAAACCTTGGAGAAACTGACTTCAGATCTTTTTTAGCATTTCTATAATAGAGCATGAGAAAAAATTGTTGTTTTCCAAACTTAATAAAATCCGTTCCTTCATCTTGTAATCGACAGAATCTTCCATCTAATTTCTCCTTTTCTTAACATTCTTCATATTTCTTTTTCAAGTGATTTCTCTTGAAAAAGTAAAAAAAATAAAAATCGAAATACACAAACTTTTAAGAGATTATTTGTCGTTCGGAGTTGGCTTAAAATTTCTTCACAACATCCCATTTGCTTGCTTTCTGTAAAGACTTTGATTATCTAAGTTGATTCCACTCGCACAGCACTCCTTCAAAAGAGTGAATTGAAGGTTTCACTTTATAACTTTCTTTTACATTGATTTCCTCTAATCTTTTTCTTGTCATCGAAGTGTTGAATCACTCTCCTTATACCCTCATTATTACAAAAGATATTGTTCTTCAAATTCACTAATCATATACTTCTTCCCGTGACGAAAGTTCGTACGACTCAGTCTCACACTTTCTCTGTCGAACTCTCTGAATCCAAATATAACAGCTAAGCTTATTCTCACTTGTACTCTATTTGTAAAGTTGAAACACATTTTCTCCTATTTTCGCCACTTCCTTTGACTTAAACTATTTCAAACTCTTTGCATCAATTCATATTGGCCCTTGAATACTCAAATTCTCATTTTGATATGTAGTACTTACCAACTTTAGTGGATTCTATGTGGGTCTTTATCTTTTTCCACAGAAGAAACAATATATATATATATATATATATATATATATATATATATATATATATATATATATATATATATATATATATATATATATATATATATATATATATATATATATATATATATATATATATATATATATATATATATATATATATATATATATATATATATATATATATATATATATATATATATATATATATATATATATATCCGATCCATATTAAAGCTATAGGGGTCTATCAGAGGGGCCAGCGCTCGTCTCCATCTAGATTTGTCATAAATAATTCCATCTTCCACCAGCTGTTCTACCTAGGCAGCTGATATCGCCTCAGTGAATCCCCAACTGACTCCATCTATCTCTTCCTGGGACTCCCTCTCGGTGTTCTTCTTGGCGTCTACTCTCATCTCCCTTTAGTCGCTCTCCCCTCCGGCATCCTCCATACGCGTCCCAACAATCTAACTCTTGCTGCAACTATCTTTTGATTAATTGGTTCAGCCCAAATACTTTCTCTTCTTATCCTCTCACTCCTGGTCCTTCCCACCATCAACCGCAGCACCCCTATCTCTGCTGTTCGAATTCTACTTTCTTTTCTTGTTGTCGTACTACAAGTCTCGCCCCATTTAGCAAACTTTGGGTCAGAGCACTTTCAAAAATTAATTGCTTTACACCTATATACATTCTTCGGTCGGCCAAAATTGGGTACAGCGCCCTCATCACTTTTCCGTATTTTTCCATCCTGTTGGTGATTTCCAGCGTATTTCCTCATTCCCTTGTAAATACTCACCCCAAATACTCCCAAATAGCCCTTCTCAATGGAGGATAAATGCAACAGGAAAGTTCAACGATAGTATTGAGTGAGTGACGCAACATTTCGACAGCAGAAAGAGATTGGAGAGAATTAATGAGAGCTGTAGAGTTGTTAAGTGGAGTCATCAGCATAGGAGTGACTAGGTAATGAAGTAATAGAAAGAAGATCATTAATGAAAAGTGGAAAAAGTTTTCAGGACAGGACAGAATACTGAGAAACACCACTATTAAAAAGATTTAAAGGATGAACGGTGGTTGTCTACAACAACAACTATTAATCGACCGGAAAGAAAATCAGAGAGAAGGATAGATAAGGAGAGAGAAGGATAGAAGGATAGATAGAAGGAGGTAAGTTATGAAATCAAAGTTTTATACCAGACCCTATTGATGGTTTTAGAAATGTCCAACGCGACAGCAAAAGATTCACTGAAATTCCGTAGAACGGAAGATTAAGATTCAGAAAGAAGTAAATGAAGATTACCGGTAGAGCGTTTCTTACGGAAGCAAAACTGGCGATCAGAGTTCAGATTTGAAGATTGAGATGTTACCAAATCTACCTGTTAAGGATAGATTCGAAAACTTTAGATAGAACGGAAGTTAAAGAAATGAGACGTTAGTTGGAGGATTGAAAGGGGTCCCCCTTTTTTGGCACAGGCTGAATGAGCGCACGTTTCCAGCAGAGACGAAATAGTTTACCAAGGCAGGGTGCAAGCTCAAAAACACAAGTTTTGAGAACCACAGGAGGGATACCATCAGGACGGTACGTCTTCTTGGTGTTAAAATCTGAGAGAGCAGAAATGACATCTTTATTAGAAATTACAATTATAGGCATGAATAAGTTGGATTTAGTTGAAGGAGAAGGAATAGCTCCGGAATCGTCTAAGGCTGAATTATAGGCAAAAGTTTGGGCGAAGAGTTTAGCTTTAGATAAAGCCAAAACTGCGGTTGTGCCGTTGGAAGATACTAGAGGAGGCAAAGAGGAAGAAGCAAAGTTAGAGTTGACATTGTTTGCAAAATGCAAGAAAGAACGTGAAGAAAAGGAACCAAAATGATTATTGTATTTTCTACGGAGAAAAGAGTTTTTAGTGTTGCTAATGATAGATTTTGCAAGATTCCGGGATGAAATATAAGTTGCGTGAGTTTCTGGAGTTTGAAGACGATGGTAATCCCTGAAGGCAACATTCCTGCGGCGGATAGCGGGATAACAAGCAGAGTTAAATCAAGGTTTGTTAGGTTTAGCAAAAGGGAAAGAAAATGGAATGTACTCATCCATGGCAGAGAGAATCACCTCAATAATATATATATATATATATATATATATATATATATATATATATATATATATATATATATATATATATATATATATATATATATATATATATATATATATATATATATATATATATATAAATATAGGAATATGTATGCATTAAAGAGAGAGAGGGAGAAGTAAATGGGGACCATGAATAGTAATTTTAAATGTAATACTCTAGCTGAGCTAGTTTTCATCATATCTTCATTTGTTCATTTGATTATAATCCGATGAAACTCTTTTCGATCTTCCTCCGCTTGAAGACTCTCTTTGTGTATCTTCGAAACTCATTCTATTGAAGATCAAAGGCTGTGTGTGAGAGAGAGAGAGAGAGAGAGAGAGAGAGAGAGAGAGAGAGAGAGAGAGAGAGAGAGAGAGAGAGAGAGAGAGAGAGAGAGAGAGAGAGAGAGAGAGAGAGAGAGAGAGAATCCTTCAAACGAAACCATCTCTTGAATATTAAATATAATGTAGACCGAATTTTAATTGGGTTTCCTCCTATTCTTACAACATTGTTCAAAGTATTTAGTCGGTCAGTTAACTCGTATGAATAGTCGGAAAATAATATTTCTTCTCACTTTTAAGGCAACTGTAAACAGACATTTTTTCTTTTCTTTTTTGCTGAATTTTAGTATTTGTAACTGAGAGAGTAAACTACTTAGATTCGTTGATATCTAGGAATAAAAATAAAAATTTACCTAAAAATTAAATCCAAGTAAATAATAATAATAAAAGATGATATTACGAAAACTGAACTACTAATACAAATTAAAGATTTAGTTTAACTTATGAACTGAATGTTGGATCCTTAAAATCACTGGATAACTCCCCTATAGCTTTAAAGAAAAAAAAAGTTAAATAATTTTATTTTTTCCTGAACTTTATTTAAAAGAGTGACACTTTAGAAATATTCGTATTTAGGCAACAGAACATCTTAGCAATGAACCTTTCCTCATTTTCTGTGTATTTCTTAACCATTTACTCTCGTTTGATACGCATGTAGGTATGTTTACAAACGTCCATTCATAAATGCAAAACATGTGATTAAAATAATAATTAAAATTCCTGTAGTAAATTTTTAAAATAGATTTATTTCGTTGTTAATATTGTGAGGTTTTTCTCCTTTTGAATAGTTTATTTTATATTTAGTACAGAAATTTTCATTCTTCTTTTTCTCTTCGGTAACTCTTGGCAACAGCGTCGCAACGTTTTCGATTACATGAACAAACACATTCGTGAACAAGTTTATTTAAATAAATTTAGAAATAAAGCTTATAACGCTTTAAAATTATTTTGAGGTTTTACAAAACACATTTCAATAAAACTGTTTGAAAACATGATTGAAAAGTGTTGAGCAATGTAGGATGATGAAAGAAATGAAGCGAAAACAAAGTGTAGAGAGAGAGAGAAAGAGAAAGAAAGAGAGGAGGAGAGGAAGAGAGAAATTTGAGGTTAAATTAGAATTGAAGATATATAGAGAAGAAGAATAACAGTTTCAATTAAAATAGAATAATTGATCTTTTTCTTATTTCTCCCTATTTATAAATACGAACACCAAATAAGAAGACCTCACTAACGAATTTTCTATAATGTTAATCATCTTAGGTAACTCCAGCACTAAAACCTTGCGTAATTTTAATTAAAATTACTTAATAATTTTAGTAACATATTTTCCATTATTCTTAATCATTTTTGATTAAGGATAACAGGATTTTATGATTTATTTTATAATTTGTATAACTCTTAAGGCGTAAAGTCGATTCAAAGTAATTTTGTGAGAATCTACTATTAACTTCTCCTCTTTTTGTATAAAAAGTAATAATAATAAAAAAATAGTTTTTATGGCTTTTAAATAACTCTCCGGAGTTTGATCCCCAATTTTAAGTTACTCAACTTTTTGTCAAATTTTGTAAAGTTCTTAATTTTTCTTGAGAGGATTAAAGAAAGAAAAAAAAAGATTAAAAATGTGTGAAATTGAAAAGTTTGATAATTCTCTCTCTCTCTCTCTCTCTCTCTCTCTCTCTCTCTCTCTCTCTCTCTCTCTCTCTCTCTCTCTCTCTCTCTCTCTCTCTCTCTCTCTCTCTCTCTCTCTCTCTCTCTCTCTCTCTCTCTCTCTCTCTCTCTCTCTCTTCTCTCCTTTAGTATTCTCTCTCTCTCTCTCTCTCTCTCTCACTCACTCTTCCGAGCTTGTCAGTTCTTATATCAAAACTTTGCCATAAAAATGAGCAGAAGAACGGCTTATTTCATTATGCTACAGTAAAAAGTATATATATATATATATATATATATATATATATATATATATATATATATATATATATATATATATATATATATATATATATATATATATATAAATATATATATAATGTATGTATTATACTTTCTAAAATCAGTTTAAAGATGAAGCATGAGATAAGGAAAATAATCAAATGAAAAATAAGTATCATGAAATTGTCCAAACACTGAAATGTTTTATTGAGCCAAGATGCCAGAGATATTTTTTGTATTTTGATACCCTAAAAGACATAAACGGGCAATTAACATTTTTGAAATTAAAACAGCTGACATGTGCATTAAATTATTCACATCAATAATTTTGTACTTAATGACTCAATGATTATTTTTTAGTGTCTGTCAAAGTGTTTAAATAAAATGTGGATCAAACTAAAAACAGTTTATAATTGAAGCACTTTAGTCTCTTCTCATTTTGAAGACGGGAATCTTACCAGTCAGTGAAGATATAAAAATGATAGGAATAAATATCTAGAAAATTTTTGTCAGTTTTTGTTCCAATTCAATTGCTTCCTGCAAAATCAGAGTCAATTTGGAGCATTTTCTTAACATTTTGTCAGTAATGAATAAATTCAGAAAGCAACTTGTGGCTGAAAATTAAGTTAGTTTTAAATTATAATATTAAGTTGGTTAGTCGTGAATTACATTTTGTTATCAGGTTGGAAAATAAAAATTAGACTTCCAGTAGGGAATGGGAAGAAGATCCCGAGTGAGGATTGTAATTATTTTATACATAGAGAGGCTGTAGGATATGTTGGTTCTAAAAATTATATGAAAATTATTTAGGTTTATAGGACTATGGTATGTTTGAGAATGTGAAAGGTTACCTGAGGAGTATTTAGAGGTTTTAGAGGTTTAACAGTCAAACTTGCTTGAGCTACTCTCATAATTCCATAAGCACGAATTCTGTCTTCATATATTAGGTCTGCATCGCAGTCCTGTGAACTGCAAGAACAAATATAATAATAAACAATATCGGAGGAAAGGAATCTTTAATTTTGTAAAGGAAGTTGATCATGAAAATTCGATAGCTCTATAATTCTAAATAATTTCCTCATACTTTCTTAAGACCTTTCTAGAAAAATGAAAAAATTGAACCATTGCTTTATGAACATATATATATATATAATATATATATATATATATATTATATATATTATATATATATATATATATTATATATATATATATATATATATATATATATATATATATATATATATTATCTCTTGTGGGCAAAGGCTAGAGGCCTACCAAATTTTCACCAAAGAAAGGAGCAAATCGGGATCCTGTTCAAATTAAAGGCAGACATGTCCCAAAACACGGTGTTTGAAGGTTTGTAAGTCATAGGAAATTGGGAAATAGATAAACAACCATGCTTTTTTTTGGCACACTTTGAAATTCGAGATAGATCAGAGGTTAGTTGCTCCAAGGCTACCTTTCTTGCGTCTATTAACTGCTTTTGGGAGGGGCGCCTTTCAAACTTGAGGGAGTAATGAATGGTGGAGTCATCGACATAGGAGTGAATAGAATATGAAGTAATAGAGAGAAGGTCATTAATGAAAAAAACATAAAAATGTTGGGGATAGGACAGATCTTTGTGGAACATCACTATTAATAGATTTATAGGATGAATGGTGGCCGTCTACAACAGCTGCTATAGAACAACCAGAAAGGAAATCAGAGAAAAGGCCATATATATATATATATATATATATATATATATATATATATATATATATATATATATATATATATATATATATATATATATATATATATATATATATATATATATATATATATATATATAAAGTGTTATGGATGAAAAATGGGGAGAATGTAGATAGTGCTGTAGGTGGGGGGAGATGAATTGCTAATTAAGGTGGGAAGGGAGAGATTGGAATGGGTTAATTCTTTTAAATATCTGGGTGTGAATTTTGAGGGGGGTGATGTTTGTGAGGGAGATGAAGTAAAGTATAGAATAAGGGAAGGGGAGAAGGTGTTGGGAGGCTTGAAGGATATCTGGAAGAGAGGAAAGTTGACAAGAGAAGTGAAGAAGAAAATGTTTGAGGGATGCTGTGTTCCGGTTGTTATGTATGGGAGCGAGGTGTGGCAGTTAAATGCGAGAAAAAGAAAAAAGGTAGAGGTTTTCGAAATGAAAGGTCTGAGAGCGGTATGTGGTGTAAGTAGAAGGGATAGAGTTAGGAATGCGATAATAAAGGAGCAATGTGCTTGGGGAAGGGGTATGGTTGAGAGAGCTGAGCAGAACATGTTGAGGTGGTTTGGGCATGTTTGTAGGACGAATGATGAGAGAATAGCTAAAAAGGTGTTTATTTCAGAAGTTGAGACCTAGGGGAGGTTGGGTAAGTGGGGTCAAGGAGTTATTGAGGAATAGGGGGTTGGGATGGGAGGAGGGTTTGCGGTTGACGGAAGACAGGAATGAATGGAAAAGATTGGTGAGGGGATGAATGATGTTAAGTTGTGACTTGTGGTAGTCAACACCCCACGTTTGTGGGAAAAGTTGTGAGTATAAATAATATATATATATATATATATATATATATATATATATATATATAATATATATATATATATATATATATATATATATATATATATATATATAATATATATATATATATATTATACAGTATATATAATAAACTTGAAATCAGTATCTAAGAA
>SEYY01000963.1:376393-378893 GCA_009176605.1 Armadillidium nasatum
CGAGTATCCATACGATGCCTCTAAAATTTACCGATACCGATACCAATTTTTTTTTACTGAACTTGTGAAGGTTGAAACAAGATTGAAAATATTCATTGACCATAAAGTTTAGATTTTTTTTGCTATCGGTAATATCTAGTTATTTTGAAGTCACATTGCTAAACAAAACTATTGATAGGTAATATAGGGTTGCTGCCACCAAGACTTTGCAGCCGACTTGCAATAGTGCACGGTCTATTTTAATCTTTAATTTCTGCAACTTTCATGGTCTGCAATCCGATTTCCACTTTCTTGAACTCCACCTTTCTTCTTCTAGACTTCACCTCTTATTATTAATTGAAACTCAGATGTTTGAGAGTTCTGATAGCAAGCCATATTTTGTTTCCTTTTACTGTCTCTATCTTCAATTTTCACCCAAAGGCGGTTGGTGTGCATATGTGGGCAACGATTTTATTTGCTCTCGTGTCTCTAATTTGGAGTCTTCTTAATTTTCCAATTTGTGGCTTAAGTTCTCTTGCCATTCATTTGTTTTGTTTATTATCTCCTAATAATACTGACTATTCTAAATCTTTGATTTTCTAAACTCTAAAATAGAACACATTCTCTCTTCTTTTTCAGAAATCTTCATATTAGGTGATTCCAATGTTTATTACAGAAAATGGTTTTCTTCTAGTTCTAGTGATTCAGCCGGTGACCGTGTCTAAGCGTATCTTCTGGCACTTTGATAGGGCTGACTGGGGGGCCTTGCGTTGCTTCTACGCTAACTATCCCTGGAATGAATACTTTGTTTCTGAAGACACTTCGGTCTCTGCCGATAAGATGGGGACCGTAATCGTTGATGGGATGAGCAGGTTCATCCTTTCTTCAACTAAATCTTTCTCTCCTCAAAATCCATGGTTCGATCGTGCTTGTTCTCGTGTCATTTAGACTAGAGACATAGCGTATAGAGAGTGGAAACACTCTCCTTCTCCTATCACTCTAGCTAATTTTCATTCAGATCGGAATCGTTGCAGGGATATTCTTCGAAGAGAAAAGCCGACTTTCACAAAACGAAGATGTGCTGAGCTTCTAAACTCTCCTGCTGAAAAATCTTCCTAACCTCTTGCCAAAAACATCTCCAACAATTTCTGTAAATCTCCCTTTCCTCCTCTTATACCCTCTGATGGTTCTGTTGCTAACACTCCAACTGAAAAGGCTAATAATCTCTTCGGCCTCTTGTTCTCTTCTAATTCAACCCTGAACGACTCCGGCAATTCTCCTCCTACTTCTTCTCCTCTCAGATGTTCCATGTCTTTACCTGTGATTATATTTGATCAGGTGCATGGACTTCTGAAGTCTATGAACGTTAGGAAGGCAAGCGGCCCGGATGGCATTCCTCCCTTAGTTTATGGGAGTGTGCTTCTGAGCTGGCTCCGTCCCTCGTTCAACTTTTCTTTATATCCCTCAATACTAGTACTTCCCCTCATTGTTGGAAGCGCGCATTAGTCCAACCTATTCCGAAGAAAGGTAGCCGCTCTAATCCTTCCACCTATCGCCCTATAGCTCTCACTTGTATTCTGTCTAAGACCTTTGAAACCTTCTCAACTCTCACTTCCTGGATCATCTGGAATGCCATTCCCTTCTTTCTGATCAGCAGTATAGCTTTCGGTGTTAGAGGTCTACTGGTGATATACTTTCTTATCTCACAGATTTATGGTCTTCTGCCCTTAGGGACCATGGGGAGAAGCGTGGTGGCGCTTGACATATCAAAGGCGATTGACCGGGTATGGCATGCATCACTGCTTTCCAAGCTCCCCTCCTTTGGGTTTCTTCCTTCTCTTTGCTTACTTATGTCTAACTTTCTTTCTAATCGTTCCATTTTAGCTGTTATTGATGGAGCGACTTCTTCTTCTTTTCTTGGCAATAGTGGTGTTCCTCAGGATTCTGTCTTGTCTCTTTCTTATTTCTTTCCTACGTTCGAATTATTGCACTATTTTTTTCTACAATTGCTATTAAAATGAATGTTGCTCTCTAGAACTCTCAAGTCCATTACACCACTTTTGATAAAAACATAAGCAAGTTTTTTTCTATTTCAACTCTTAACACCAATTTAACATCATGCCCTTTCTTCATACACTAGATTTTATTCAGGAACACTCTCTTCTCTACAATGGTTCTTACCTTTTCTGACTTACATAATTTCATGCAAAGACAAACAAACATGGCTCGTCGTTCGTTCATCTTTAGCGATCTGGTCAATTTTTAAGATCTCAGCTTGACTTCATGTATTCAGTGATCAATATATATATATATATATATATATATATATATATATATATATATATATATATATATATATATATATATATATATATATATATATATATATATATATATATATATATATATATATATATATATATTAGATCTGGATTTGACAAAATTGACAAAGAAACCTTTCACGAGCGTAATTTTCTAATTTAGCCTTTAAATTAACGACATTTAGAGTGTAGACGGTATC
>SEYY01000963.1:388893-398893 GCA_009176605.1 Armadillidium nasatum
TATATATATATATATATATATATATATTACACATCACCACCACTCACGGGCAAAGCCCTATTCAAGGAGGGGGTGTTAAAAGAATAAAAATGAAAGTAAATAGAGTACAAAATCCAGAAAATAAAAACCACCCCTACAGTACCCACCTAACGCAAATTTCTCAGGTGGGCGCAGACGCGGGCTTTAAAGAAATTGAGATTAAATGCAGTGGGAAATTCAGGAGATGGAAGAGAGTTCCACAAGACAGAGGTGGCAAGAAAGAAAGAGGCACCACAGCGGACAAGACTAGAGTTGCATATGTCCACGCAAAATTGATGCGCGAACATTGCACCCCTTGTGCTGCGAGGACGCCATAAAGGTGGAGGTACATGGGTGGATAGTTCCCTCGAGCATTTGCCACTGTAGTACCTATAGAAAAGTGACAAGGCACCAACATCACGTCGCAAAGATAAAGAATCAAGAGAATTAGAAAGAGCGGGACAGTTTATAAGTCTTTTAGCCTTTGACTCAACCCTATCCAAAAGACGGGTGAAACCTGAGCCACCCCAGATATGAGAGCAGTACTCCATACAAGGACGGATGAGACCCTTGTATAATTGGAGTAACTGCGAGGAAAGAAAAATTTTCGCAGTCTAAACAGAACTCCCAGCTTCTTTGAGGCCGCCCTAGCAACCATTGTGATATGAGGTTTCCAAGACATTTTTTTGTTTATGTGAAGGCCAAGGATGTTTATATTGTCAACAGGAGAGACGGGAGAACCATCGAAAGAAATAGAAAAGTTAGGAGGTGTCTTTGAGAGAGAGATTTCTAGAAGTTGAGTTTTTTAAATAGTTGAATTTCACAAGGTTGAGACGAACCCACTGGGAAATTCTATCCAGATCTGCAAGAATGGAATCGGAAAGATGAAGACGAGAAGCAACTCTAGATGCAAAGGAAGGAGCAGATTTGAAATGAGTGGAAGAATGGAGGGTTGAGTCATCGGCATATGAATGCATAGGGTTAGATGAACAGCTGAGAAGATCATTAATGAAAAGTAAGAATAGAGTAGGAGACAAGACAGAACCCTGAGGAACACCACTATTGACAGGAAAGGAAGAAGAAGTCGCTCCATCAACAACAGCCGAAATGGAACGATTAGACAGAAAACTAGACATAAGTAAGCAAAGAGAAAGAGGAAACCCAAAGGAGGGGAGCTTGGAAAGCAGTGACGCATGCCATACCCGGTCAAACGTCTTAGATATGTCAAGCGCCACCACGCAAGTCTCCCCATGGTCCCTAAGGGCAGAAGACCATAGATCTGTGAGATAGGAAAGTATATCACCAGTAGACATCGAACGACGAAAACCATACTGATGATCAGAAAGAAGGGAATGAGATTCCAGATGATCTAAGAAGTGAGAGTTAAGAAGGGTTTCAAAGATCTTAGACAGAATACAAGTGAGAGCTATAGGGCGATAGTTGGAAGGATCAGAGCGGCTACCTTTCTTCGGAATAGGTTGGACTATTGCGCGCTTCCAACACTGAGGGAAAGTACTAGTATTGAGGCATAGAGAGAAAAAGTTGAACGAGGGACGGAGCCAGCTCAGAGGCACACTCCCTTAAAACTCAGGGAGGAATGCCATCCGGGCCGCTTGCCTTCCTAACGTTCATAGACTTCAGAAGCCCATGCACCTGGTCAAATGAAATCACAGGCAAAGGCAAGGGACCTCTGAGAGGAGAAGAAGTAGGAGGAGGATTGCCGGAGTCGTCCAGGGTAGAATTAGAGGAGAATAGGAGGCCGAAGAGATTAGCCTTTTCAGTTGGCAGTGTTAGCAACAGAACCATCAGAGCGAATAAGAGGAGGAAAGGAAGATTTACAGAAATTGTTGGAGATGGTTTTGGCAAGAGGCCAAAAAGATTTTTCAGTAGGAGAATTTAGGAGCTCAGCACACCTTCGTTTGGTGAAAGTCTGCTTTGCTCGTCGAAGAATATCCCTGCAACGATTCCGATCTGAATGAAAATTAGCTAGAGTGATAGGAGAAGGAGAATTTTTCCACTGTCGATACGCAATGTCTCTAGCCTGAATGGCACGAGAACAAGCGCGATCGAACCATGGATTTTGAGGAGAGAAGGATTTAGTTGAAGACGGAATGAACCTGCTCATCCCATCAACGATTACGGCCCCCACCTTATCGGCAGAGACCGAAGCGTCTCCAGAGAAAAAACAGTCACTCCAGGAATGGTTAGCGTAGAAGCAACGCAAAGTCCCCCAGTCAGCCCGATCAAAGTGCCAGAAGATACGCTTAGGGCAGGGTGGAGCAGTTGGAGAGAAAGCATGAAAATTAAGACAAATTAGATTGTGGCCGGAGTTACCAATAGGTGCGAAGATAGCATATTTATAGAGAGAAGGACTAGTAGTGAAGCATAAACCAAGAGTGTTCAAGAATTGATTGGGACGATCTGGAATGTGTGTTGGTTCTTTAATCAGTTGCTCCAGATCGTTGAGAATGCTGAATGATTTGGCCTCCTCTCCCCCTGAATCGGTATGAGAGGAACCTAGCCATTCAGTGTTGTGTACGTTGAAATCACCTAAATAGTGGACCTCAGTATTTGGATGCGAAGATGTAACAGTCTCGTGAGAAGTATTTAGGTACTCAAAAAAGGTAGAAAAATCTGTTCTATTAGGAGAACAGTAGCAGAAGCACAAGATTTTGCCACAGAACATCGAAGTTAGGAGATTCAAGATCACAAGACGTTATATATATATATATATATATATATATATATATATATATATATATATATATATATATATATATATATATATATATATATATATATATATTATATATATATATTTAAAAATCTTGAAAAATTAAAATTCGTTTCCATAAAAATAAACAAAAATGTCAACACAGTGGAGTTTCGTGTGTAGGATGTAACGAGTAACGAGTAACGGAAAAACCCGTTATAATTTGTAAAAATGGGGTAGCGTTACCGTTACACCGTTACATTTTAAAACCCTTTGAAGCGTTACCGTTACTCGTTACATTTGTAACGCCCGTTACGTAACGCCGTTACATGTAACGCGTTACTGCCCACCTCTGTATATATATATATATATCCTCCGATGAGCAAAGACCACCAGAGTTGGAAAACTATCAGGTCCTAATCGTTAAAGGCCGACATGACCCAATATACGGCGTATAAAAGTGTGGAAGTCAAAAGGAACAGATAAAGGGAGTGTGTTCCAGACTTTACCAGTAGAGTACATGTAAGATTGAGCATAGCCGTTAAGTCTGGGGTCGGAGAGTTGTACAGAGAAAGGATGAGACTGTGTAGAAAGTTGAGTCGCACAAGCCCTTCTCAGTGGAGGAGGTATGCGACGAGAGAGTTCAGAAGAGCAGTGTACGTTGTAATAGCGATAGCATATATATATATATATATATATATATATATATATATATATATATATATATATATATATATATATATATATATATATATATATATATATATATATATATATATATATAATAAATTATTATTGATTTTTTTTAATTATCATTATTGAAACTAAAATTTAAAATATATCAATGAAGAATGTTTATTTTTAGGTAAATATTTTTTCTTTTTTTTATTGGTCTCAGAATGCCCCTTTAGAAAGGGAAAACTCACCGAATGCCCCTTTAGAGAGGGGAAACTCTCCGAATGCCTCTTTAGAGAGGGGAAACTCTCCTTCCCGAAAGAAAATTACCTGCTTGTATCTTAAAATTTACGAGTCAAGAAGCGTCACACATTTTACCTTGCTTATTTTGCAGGTCTGCTGAATCACATTAAAACGTTTATACATAAACTTTTAAATTACAAAACCTTTACTAACACAGTTATTTAGTTACTTATTTGTATTTCTAACATGTAAATTCTGTCATTAAAGTCATTCCGTGTGTCTATATTTGTAAAATACTTCATTGAATATCATTTTGGCTTATTTGTTATTATTATCTCGATTTATACTTTTGTTTCTGTCTTGTTGTACGATATTTAGCCAATTCTTGCATGGAATTTAAAATTTCAAAAAGAACAATATACAAAATAAATAATAATTGGAATACCTTGCCACAGTCAATGTTTTTTTCCCTGTAATACAGATTCATGAACATTTTAAAATCCAACAAGCACGTAATAGTTTCAGTACTCAACTTCAACGAGATCTTTCTCTGAGCTTTTGAATAAAATTCAAATTGAAGTGTTTAATGAATTAAGCTTTGAAATAACCGATACAAAATTATTTTTCTTTAATCGTCAAAAACAACAAATAGTCTTGATAACATCTTTAAAATAAGGTTTCCTTAATTAACCTTCACAAACTAGATTGGTAGCTAGATAAATTTTGCACCAACTAAATGGACTTATTCTTTTAATTTAATTCAAAATGTCAATAGAATTTTTGCTTCGAGATTAAGGTGACAGTCCCAATTTTTTTAGAAGGTAAATCGGGATGGATAATAGTATTTTATTCAACTTTAATTATTTAAATTAGATTAGCAAAAATGTATTTTTTTTGTAGAATGTCCTTAACTAATAAACCATATGACTTGTTTTTGAAAACAACAACCGTATTTCTCCTTTATATTAAAAATCACCCTTTTTTATACATCCTTTAAAACCCTTACGAGCAGGGCATTTGGGGGAAGGGGGGGAGCAATGTTCAGAAACGTCCCGATTTTTGACCAGAAAAATATGGTCACCCTATTCGAGATGGATCTTTTTGGAAAAATAATATATATATATATATATATATATATATAATATATATATATATATATATATATATATATATATATATATATATATATATATATATATATATATATATATATATATATATATATATATATATATATATATATATATATATATATATATATATATATATATATATATATATATATATATATATATATATATATATATATATATATATATATATATATAATATATATATATATATATATATATATATATATATATATATATATATATATATATATATATATATATATATATATATATATATATATATATATATATATATATATATATATATATATATATATATATATATATATTATATATATATATATATATATATATATATATATATATATATATATATATATATATATATATATATATATATATATATATATATATATATATATATATATATATATATATATATATATATATATATATATATATATATATATATATATATATATATATATATATATATATATATATATATATATATATATATATATATATATATATATATATATATATATATATATATATATATATATATATATATATATATATATATATATATATATATATATATATATATATATATATATATATATATATATATATATATATATATATATATATATATATATATCAATGTAATTTTAAAAAAAATACTTGAATGTTTTCCTCGAGGATGCTTTCAGGTCTTTGGTTCTACCCTATGTCAAGAATATTGGCAAAATTTAGTTGCAAAAAAAAAAAGAAATTGAAAAAGGATCCTCCTACTCTTGTGAATAATTCTCAAATTGATGTATGATGATTGGAGTAAATGCTGGAAGAAGTATTGGTTCTAATGAAGTAATACTTGATGGTGTGACAGTGCAGTAATTGTCACAAAATCAGTTAAATGTTACAACATCAATTTCTTAAGCCGAAAGAAAAGAAATAAATAAAATGTTCTGTTCCTTTTTTAATTCATTGAAAATATAAATGGAACTAATCCTACTATTGAATTAATTAATTTTACCTTTCTAAATCCCTAAAAGCTTTCGCATTTAAATGTAGAATGCAATTAATGATATATATATTATATATATATATATATATATATATATATATATATATATATATATATATATATATATATATATATATATATATATATATATATATATATATATATATATATATATATATATATATATATATATATAAACCTACACATTGCATTTAAAAGTGTGTAAATGAGAGTAAGTGGAATAGTAAGTTTATTTGATTTATATATAAAAGCAAAAGAAAACATATGGTTTAGTCTGTTGTCATACACAGTTCCGCGAACTCTCCTCAGTGGAGAAGGTTTGCGATTATAACTCAGCTTTTAAATATATTACTCTCTCTCTCTAATTGCATACTTTATTCTTTGAGAAGAGATCGTATGACTCATCTTTAAAAGCAGTCCTATCCTTACTCTTCCAAACTCTCGGGTTGAAACTTAAACTCTCCATGTTCACTCCTACAAGTGCTCAACCGCTACACTCTGGAACATTCTGACTTCTTTTAATTTCCACGCTTTCTTTCACTCATACAGTTTCAAACATCATGTATCTGGTTGTGTCAGCCTCTAAAAAGAATAGAAAAAACTGTTATTTCTCAACTCTGGCGTGTCATGTGTAGGTCTTTGGCTTTTTCCACCAAAGGCGGCATTAAAAATAAAAAAAAGAGTTAAAATAGTGATAATATAAGTAGAATGTATCAATTAACAGTTCGATGGTTTGTATTATGTTAATTAATTTATTGGGAAGATGATATGCATGAAATATCGGTTTATGAGAAAGTTAGTTAGGAGGACCACTAAAAAGAATTACTTGAACTGGATGGTAAATAATTTGGGATAATTGTGTAAATGGACCAGATGTATGATTTAAATTAAATTGCTAATGTTGTATGTGATTAGCTAAGTGAATTAGTTGATTTATATGAAAGGAAGAAACCGTATTCATTGGAAATATGTAATGAGTTGTCTGTGATGGATGTGTGTAAATATTGGATCGACACATTAGAAAACTGAATTTGATACATTATGGTTATGTATAGGGTATCTATTTTAGTTTTGTAATGTATCATGGATATGAATTGATACATTACGTCAGTTAAATGAATTACAAGATTAATTTTTTTCATGTTCATATCCCTCGGTCATTGCCCTATTTGAGGATAGAAACTCTCTACGTGATTTCTACTTAAGATTCTCATAATGGATCGAATGGTGAATTAATTAAGGCTCTTCGATTTGCTTTGACTATTTAGTTAATAAGAAAATAGAATTAGTTTTAGTCCGTGGATATAAATAAATAAACACACGCTTACATAAACATTCACATGGAAATCTATATAAAAAGATTGAAACTTAAAAATGTAGAAAGTTTTCGAACATTTTTTTTGTTTTCTTTCAAATAAAAAAAGAGAAAAAGTTTCCGGAATGAAAGTTAAATAAGTGGAAAAGTTTCTTCTCTTTTTTCACAGATGAAGTCTTTGGATATTTTTAGAAACGAAGCTTTCGTTATAAGACATCAGAAAATAATAAAGTAATAATAATAATAATAATAATAATAATAATAATAATAGTAATAATAACAATAATAATAATAATAATAATAATAATAATAATAATAATAATAATAATAATAATAATAATAATAATAATAATAATAATATAATGTTATTTCTTCAGAAATATTCCAAATTCAGAAATATGTTATTTCAAAGCTAGTTAAAGCATCTACAAACCACTATATATATATATATATATATATATATATATATATATATATATATATATATATATATATATATATATATATATATATATATATATATATATATATATATATATATATATATATATATAGTCTACTACTACTATTACTATTGCAAACTCTCTCCTTCTATTCTTATTTAATGCCACTGATCCTAAATTGTTGATGTTACTCTTTCCTTTTACTCTTTACTCATCCGAGAAAGTAATTAAATGAATCTTCATCCTTAAGAAAAAGTCGATGAGTAATCTTCACTGATTTACCTCAATGAATCACTTTAACTTCTGAAGGAGAGAAGTGGGTCTTCCGAGTGTCAGACACGTGAAGATAATAGATCTTCAGGACTATTTTGTCTTTTGATGGTCAAGTAATCGGAGTTTCTGGGACTCTAATCTTCTTCAAGATGCAGAGTAAAATATTAATTAGAAACATCTTATTCTGCAAATAGCTGCAGTTAAAACTTGGCAACTTCTTCAGAAGTTGCCAAATTTCGAAAGATACTTTTAAAGTCTTACAGTAATAAATTTAATAAAAAAAAAAACTATTTTTTTTTATATTAATTTGTTATATTATTATTATTTATATTATTATATATATATATATATATATATATATATATATATATATATATATATATATATATATATATATATATATATATATATATATATATATATATATATATATATATATATATATATATATATATATATATATATATATATATATATATATATATATATTAGTGATCTGAAGTGTTCGCTTTTTAAAGGAAATTTTTATGGTTTGTGCTAACAAATAAAAAGCGTTTCACATTATTATTTTGAATGTTTATTTTGAGCTTCACTGACTCTTGTGCCACTTCCTCCAAATCAAAATTTTTATTTTAGTTTTTGTTATATTCCAAATACTATTATTTCGTTCAGAATTTTTTGAAATTTTTCAGTTAAGCCTGAGTGAATTTTTGAAATGTTTACATTGTTCATATATATATATATATATATATATATATATATATATATATATATATATATATATATATATATATATATATATATATATATATATATATATATATATATATATATATATATATATATATATATATATATATATATATATATATATATATATATATATATATATATATATATATATATATATATATATATATATATATATATATATATATATATATATTATATATATATATATATATATATATATATATATATATATATATATATATATATATATATATATATATATATATATATATATATATATATATATATATATATATATATATATATATATATATATATTTGCAATATTCATAGATGCAACAAATAACAGGTGAATGTTTATTCTTTTTATTACATATTACGATAATGAATTTGTTGCCTCTTTAAATCTTTCTTTTCATTAGCATCAGAAGTTGATTATTGTTTCCTTGCAGTTAAAAGATTGATAGATAATTGGAAATAGCAGACGCGATATGTGTCAACATGGCAAAATGTTGACAATTTCAACCTATGTATTATTTAAAATATATATATATTTATTCATTATGGCGGCGTTCCAAGTACTGAGTTATTTTTTAAGGTTGTAGTTTTACAATTTCGCCTCTAAAATCTCAAAGTACCTTATCTGTAGAGTTTTGAAATTAAGAATATTATCCATATACCCTTTCTACATATTATCTCCTCCAACGGAAAAGAGGTTCCTTTTTGAAATGGTCGTGATGACAAATGTACAATTCAAGTTATGGTTGTAATACCAAACAGCTTTTGAAAAGATACATTTTAGCACAAAATCAAAACGACGTTTCTTCTCTGCATTATACGAAACTCTTTGATTATATTTTCTATTAAAAATTTTTTTGCGCAATAAATCTGTTTACTTTTATTATAAATATTTTCAACAAACTTTTTCAATTTCAAGAAAATTATTTAACATAAATATATTTTCCAGTTTTTTATCTGTCGATATTTTAGATTTTTAATTGATATTTTTTTCCAGGTGTTTTTCATTTGAAGTGATCTTTTACTAAGCTTTCAATCATATATATATATATATATATATATATATATATATATATATATATATATATATATATATATATATATATATATATATATATATATATATATATATATATATATATATATATATATATATATATATATATATATGTGTGTGTGTGTATATGTGTATGTGTGTGTGTGTGTATATATGTATGTGTATATTATTGTTAGAACCACATCTTGCTTGACTGAAGAGTGATGTCAACTGCAATCATATTCTTCATATATCTACATCCGTACATGGAAAGATAAAATAGTGTCAGAAGATTGTTCTTTACCACTAGACCCCACACAAATTGGTTC